>JAGPOY010000553.1:0-22542 GCA_018983105.1 Silene uniflora | reverse complement strand
ACTTATAATCATATAATCATCCCATCTTATATACCCGGGCTATTAAGGAGCAATTATCACATAGCATTGGATTCCTCGAGCAATAACTCGAGGATTGAAGTCAAAGGGCCTGGATACTGCTCGACCCGATCGGGACCATGTCAACCCGATCGGGATCATCTAGTTCTAGGTGTTAATGCTCTTTTACGTTACACCTCCTATTCACTATAAATAGGAGGAGTTGTACGAGTCTTAGGCATGTCTTTTTAGGTACTTTAGATCGTCATATACTTCTCTTAGTCCTTAGTTTAGATTTCTCATAATCTCCTAGTTTAGTTTAGAAGTAGCATTAGTTTAGATTATCATTACAAACAATTACGTTGAAATACATTTCCTTTAGGTAATGTTTGGAAACACGTAATTGATTTCATTTTCATGATTTCAATTGTAGAAATTCAAATGTTTGAATTCAATTCCAAATCCAATTCCAAAATTGCGTTTGGGAAACCCATGGAATTGGAATTGGAATTGAAATTGAACTTGGGCGAGACGGATATGTGTCGTGTAATGGATGTTTATATTTGAAAAAAATTAAATATTGTCTCGGAAAATATTTGCGATCGGAAAAAATATGATAAATAAAAATATTGTGATGAAATTTGCGACACAAAATAAAACGTGAGAAGTGATGGAATTGAAATGACAACCATATAGTAGGTATTTGAGAACCACAAATTTTAACTAGTTTGGAATTGATAAGGAATTGAGTCAATTCCAATTCCAAATTCTAGGGACTCCCAAACACTTCAAATATTTCAATTACGGAATTCAATTCCAATTCAAGGTTCCCAAACACACCATTAAGTAATTTGCAATTCAAGTTCCATTCTCATACAAGTTATTCCATTTCATTGCCAAGGTATTTTCTATTATGTTATTACTAGTTATTTCAATTGTTTACGTTATAAGTCGCTACACCATGTTCGAGTAATTTCACCATCTAGGAATAGGTGAGATATATGATAAAATAATTATAAATAAATAACCAAAAGATATAGCATTGTCTATTTTGTTTCCTATGTATACTTAATATGTTCTAATTTGTTCCATTAGTCGAGAGACGATGGTATTTGAGAAGTTCATGTGTATGCGTAGGTAGAATGGATTAAATCGAGAGATCAATGAACCATTCTATGATTAATTAGACTAATATTGAGAAATGGGTGTCATTAGCCTAACTAATCAACAATGTTGTTTCTTCTTATGTTCATTCATGATATTATATTTTCTCACATGTCAAACCAATTTCCTAGATATCTCTTACATTATAGTTTTAATCTTTTTACAATCACAACTCAACCAATCAATCGTTTAACCCGACTAAGATATAATTCACCCCATAACAACTCTCTAATAAACACCGAGCTCTCTGTGGAATTCGACCCCTATATACTACTTTTATTTGTTGTGCCTAGGGTATCTTTGTATAGGTGTGCGATTAGCCTATATCAAAGAGATCAAAAGATTTTGGGTTGATATCTAGCTAGGTTTAAAAGATGCCTCATATTATAATCATAGAATCACACACCTTATTCAAATTTTCTGATGTGGGACAACTATTATTTATATGTAGTATATTTGTCATACATATATTATTTTCAATGTGGGACATATAACATACTATTGAAATACACCATCTTTAATATGCAAAAATTATTTGAAATCTATACTTCAATGATAACATCTCTTACCATGAATCTAATTATATTTTTCTTCATAATTTTTTTTTACCATTGTTGTATACATATTATTTTTCTTTGAAGGTAAAACCACTTAGTCTCGATCATTAGATAGGGATCAGATATCTACATCGTACATATAGCGACTCATTACTAGTAAAATCTTTAGTTTTGTATTGTGTAAGGAGATTATCATTAGCAAACCTTTCTTTTGTATTGTGTTTTGTAAGTTAGTTATATATTGTTTGAAATGAAAACAATTTTATGTGTGTTAGTTGTACATTACAGGTTGCCTATGTGACACGACACCAACGTTAAGTGATTTTTGCTTCTCTTATTCATGTTCTGATCTTAACTCTTTTCCGGGTAGTTCCTATCGATCTCAACTTTACGTTTTATATCATATTGTAGAGATAATGATAGAAAATCTTAAGAGTTCTTTAAAATAATATTTATAAGACTCGGAAAACTTTACTTTATATTTCATATCGTAGAGATAATGATAGCAAAAATCTTAAGAGCTCTTTAAAATAATAATATTTATGAGACTCGAAAAATTTTTGGTTGATACATAAGGTCCAAATATGCCTCTTATTTATAATCATAAGATCACACCACCTTATACAAATCTTTCGATGTGGGACAATTCTACTATTTATATGTAGTATATTCACCACACCTACCTTATTTTCCAATGTGGGACAAAACAAACTAAAAAGTACACAATGTTACATTCTAAGAAGTATATCATCTTTAATATGTACAAATAATATGAAATTTATACTCTAATGATAGCATTTTTACCACAAAGCTAATTATATTATTTGCATAATTTTTTTACCGACACTTTTTTGCCAAATAAAATGTAAAAGTTTTTATATAAAAATTGGAAATATCACTTGAATATAATTTATGAAATATATATTATGGTAATTAAAATATTTTCCACTTTATTTTTTTACATCAAAAATATTAATTATGATACTTTCCTTAATTGATTTTTGATGATGTGGACGCTCTAGAATCGCCTGAAAAAACTCTCTTTTAAGCTAATTATATTATTTGCATAATTTTTTTACCGACATTTTTTTGCCAAATAAAATGTAAAGTTTTTATATAAAAATTGGAAATATCACTTGAATATAATTTATGAAATATATATTATGGTAATTAAAATATTTTCCACTTTATTTTTTTACATCAAAAATATTAATTATGATACTTTCTTTAATTGATTTTTGATGATGTGGACGCTCTAGAATCGCCTGAAAAAACTCTTTTTTATATATATTTATTACTAGTTTGAATGCCCGTGCGTTGCAACGGGGTAATTAACTTATTTATAATGAAAAAAAATGTTATAAGGGTTTAATGTTTACATTTTTCGTCTAATCATTTGTTTACATATTATTAATATATATCTCTTTAAAAAAAATAGATTAATATATACATGGATTAACTCCTATTTATAATCATATAATCATCTTACCTTATACTAATCTTTCGATGTGGGATAATCTACTATTTATAAGTAATATATTCACCAAACATGAATTATTTTTCTGATGTGGGATAATCTACTATTTATACGTAGTATATTCATTAAACCTGCATTATTTTTCAATGTGGGACAAATAACATACTAAGAATTACACCATCTTTTTTGCACTTAGTTCGACATCCAACCAGATTCTGAATACCGTATACGGACAATTGTTATTCACTATATCTAAAAACATACTAAGAATTACACCATATTTTTCAATTGCTACTCATTAATATTTGTTCGTTTTTTTTTTCTATTTTTTTTTATCATAATTGAATTACTGAAATTTCCCGTGATACCCCGCCCTTAATTTTGTCAGATTTTCCATACTACCCCTACTTTTAAGCATCTGCTTATGGTACCCTTGAGGTTCCATTTTTTTGTCCATGGTACCCCTATTGTAAAAGTTGTTAAATGGACGTTAAGTTTGACGACGTGGCAATAAAATAATAATTAAAAAACAATTCTCCCATTATTGTTTTATTGGTACGGAGATCTCTCTTTTAAATGAAAATCTAATTAACTGTATCATTATAATATTGAAAATTTCTCATTGTAGCCTTGAACTTTGATAGATTACACATATTGCCTATAAATTTAAGTTTCTACATATGGTACCCTTGTGTTCACCTTTTTCTTTCCCAGAATACCATTTGGCAAACTTCCATCATAACACTGTTACTCTTATAACTTGTGACGCCTTTTTTTCATTATCTATTACACTAACACTTCATAAACTAATTCCTAAATCCTTATATTATTTAATAAACTAACATTTAATAAAACAAAACACAAATTTCCGTTATAATATTGACCACTTTATCGCTCTTTCTCCCACTTAATTTTTTTTACAACTTTAAAAATTTAACATTTAATTCAACATTATGTTTAAAGTCTCTTATATAATAAGTATATATTTTGAGAGATTCAAAATATTTGGGGTGATAGCTAAGTCTCAAGGATAAATCTTATTTATAATCATGGGATCACCCCACCTTATGATAATTTTCTGATGTGCGACAATTCAACTATTTATACGTAATATATTTATTACACCTATATTATTTTTCAATGTGGGACGAATAACAAATTTAAAAGTACGCCATATTTTTTTAACATAATTCGACACCCAACCCGTTTTAATAATAAGCAAATACTATATTATCTATTAATATTCATACGTTTGTTTTTTATTTTTTTTAATCATAATTAAAATATGTGCAAATTATATGAATCTATACTCTAATGATATAAATTTTCTAACACAATTCTAATTATATTATTTAAATGTAGTATATTTATCGAAGTACATAATTTTTAATATGTGCAAATTATATGAAATCTATAGGTGGAAAATATAATGATTAAACTCTTATGAGTTCTCCAAGACAATACTTAAGAGATCAAAAGATTTTGGGTTGATACCTAGGTTTAAAGGTGCCTCATATTATAATCATAGAATCACGCACCTTATTCAAATCTTCTGATGTGCCTCATATTATAATCATAGAATCACGCACCTTATTCAAATTTTTCAATGTGGGACATATAACATACTATTGAAATTTGAAATACACCATCTTTAATATGCAAAAATTATATGAAATCTATACTCTAATGATAACATCTCTTACCATGAATCTAATTATATTTTTTTTCATAATTTTTTTTTACCACTGTTTTATACATATTATTTTTCTTTGAAGGTAAAACCACTTAGTCTCGATCATTAGATAGGGATCAGATATCTACATCGTACATATAGCGACTCATTACTAGTAAAATCTTTAGTTTTGTATTGTGTTAGGGGACTATCATTAGTAAACCTTTACTTTGGTATTGTGTTTTGTAAGTTATTAGCTATTGTTTGAAATGAAAATAACTTTATGTGTGTTAGTTGTACATTACAAGTTGCCTACGTGACACCAACATCAAGTGATATTTGCTTCTCTTATTCATGTTCTTAGCTATTTTCAGGGTAGTTCCCATTGATTTGCACTTTACTTTTTATATCATATCGTAGAGATAATGATAGAAAATCTTAAGAGTTCTTTAAAACTATATTTATAAGACTCGGTAAACTTTACTTTATATATCATATCGTAGAGATAATGATAGCGAAAATCTTAAGAGCTCATTAAAATAATATTTATGAGACTCGAAAAATTTTTGGTTGATACATAAGGTCCAAATATGCCTCTTATTTATAATCATAAGATCACACCACCTTATACCAATCTTTCGATGTGGGACAATTCTACTATTTATATGTAGTATATTCACCACACCCATCTTATTTTCCAATGTGGGACAAAACAAACTAAAAAGTACACAATGTTATATTCTAAGAAGTATATCATCTTTAATATGTGCAAATAATATGAAATTTATACTCTAATGATAGCATTTTTTACCACAAAACTAATTATATTATTTGCATAATTTTTTTACCGACATTTTTTTGCCAAATGAAATGTAAAAGTTTTTATATAAAATTTGAAAATATCACTTGAATATAATTTAGGAAATATATATTATGGTAATTAAAATATTTTCCACTTTATTTTTTTACATCAAAAATATTAATTATGATATTTTCCTTAATTGATTTTTGATGATGTGGACGCTCTGGAATCGCTCGAAAAAACTCTCTTTATATATATACTAGAGTTAATGCCCGTGCGATGCACGGGCCATTGGTAAAATTCAGTCGATCTCTTGAACTACAATTGAACGCTAAGTTATATTCTAACATACACCCTCACACAGATGGCCTATTAAGTTTAAAGTGTGGATTCTTTGCAATCGTAATCCTCTCGATCATACCTTCGTATAGTATATTCATACCGTCATTCAAATTTTCGATTTTATAAGAGCATGTACAATAGAGAGGATTGTGCCTCCTCTTAGCACTCTCTCTCTTCTAAGAGGAGGTCCTCTCTATTGTGGAGTATCTATAGAGGATCCTCTTAGAAAGAGGATGTTCTTCACTTCCTCTAGTTTTAGAGGAATTGGAGTATTGGCCCTTGTGCCACCTAACCAATTATATTTGTCCATATTTTGTATTTGCTTTTTATTTTTTCTTTTAATATAAGTTGAAATGTAAATAAATGGATAGAGGATTGACAAGAGGATCCTCTCTATTGTGGACAAAAAAATATAGGAAGAGGAGAAAGATAGTGGAAATGGAAGTGGGTCATGCAAAAAATGATGTGTTAACAAATGAGAGGATAAAAGAAAAAATAAGAGGATTGTGATGTACTCTCTATAGTACATGCTCTTGCATAAACGGAAACCAATTACGTAGAAATCAATTATTACGCACTATACAATGAATAGGGATTCGTATAGACTTTTGTATATGATTAGCTTCGACTACCAACATATTATAAGAATTTTTAAATTAAAATAAAGAAAATCACCGATCGTATACAAAGCGTTTGGTATGTAAATATAAAAGGAAGCGTGATATGCAAATATATCCTTTTTTAGTAGTAAATCATGAACAATTGGAACAAAAAGGCTTTAATGACTTAAACTAACTCTTTTTCTTACTCTACATGACATATTGATGTAATCCTTTTATGACTTAGTTATAGTAGAAGTTGTCTGGTTATGTATGAGTGTATGACCGCGCATCCGCGCCCTCCTAGAACTCTAATTAGAGTTAGAGATTAGGTACTTGTCATTTTAAACTTTGTAATTAATACGGAGTAGTATTTTCAATAATGCGCACTCAGATAACTAATTATACTCCGTTTTAAATTATGGCAAAGAGCTATAGTTCTTACAAAAATCTAAAAACTTAGAAATGTACGTAGGTATTTATTGAAGCATGATCAAGTTTCTTGATTTTGTAGCAGTCAATTTTTCAAAGCGAAGCATGTATATGTGTTTACATACATGATAACGGGATAACAAATTATTTACTTATCTTACCGCAAAACCAATTCTCGAACTGCATTATCTCCTGAATTCTGATAACATTGTGATTACATTCAAACTTTAGTCAATCTCTTTTTACGATAGAACTTTGGATCACGAAAACTTCTAAGCCGTATTGAACATTATTTTCCATATGAGCTCTCTTATTTTTTGTTAAGTGTTTTTCTAGTATTTGAATCTCATAAATAAGATTTAGAGTACAAAGTCCAACTTTCACAAAAAACTTTCGAACATATTAGAGTCTCAAACTGTTATAAAGTACCCCATATCTTTAAATCGATGCATGAGATAATATTAAATACAATAGATAAAATTTAGCTTACGTGAAACTCTACCATGAAAACATGCATGTATAGTTGGCTTGTGGTGCACAATCCTACGTAAATTAGATTTGCATTATTAAGCATATTACTCTATCAAAAGATAGAAGGACACCGACATTATAAAAAAAATAGACGAATTTTCTAACACAGTATAAACTCTTAATCTCCTACCTAAATACATTATATTTATGAGTTTCATTATTTTTCCAAGAGATGCCTTTTTTGTTTCTATGGATAAAGTCGTTGAGTTGTGTAAGACGATCTTGTCGGCGAGCTTATAATTTTTTTTTTGTAAACAATCTCTTAAAGCCTACACAAGGTTACATCAGAACATCCCTTGTCTTGCAATTTGCGGGTGTCATTGAGAAGCTGAAATAATGTTGTTATTGTCGTCACCGTCTCACAAAGCCCATGGTATCAACTCGATAATTATAGTGCAGTGATTATTGACTTCTAGAGTTCGAGAGGTTTGATACGTCCAACCTTTAAAATTATATGGATGAGTAGTAAATTATTATCTTTTAAATATTTCACAACTCACTCATATTTAATTATAAAATTTGTGACAATATTATAAATTTTGGATGATGCAAAGTAGTAGTATACTCTCATACGACATCCAAATGCTACTCAATATTCCTTCTGGAATTCTGGAAATGAATGGGTATTCCGAATTCGAGACCTACAAAATAACAAAATCCAACTTTACCACGAAACCGCAGTAGAAAATTTAGAGATCGATGACAAGAAGATGGATCAACAACTAAACATAAATTGTCTTACCGTTACTTACTTCATTCTTATAGAGCATTTTTTTTAGTGCATCTCTTTGATGTGAGATATATCTCAATACACATACACATGACTAACGGTATGCAAGTATATTGCGTTACAATAAGAGTTTGAATTACTACCAATATTTACGTATGCACATGGTTGTAAATTGTTCGTATTTTATTCGTATAACTCCTTTCACAATAATAATACGTCTTCTATCCTTGTTGATAACACACCACTTACCAATTGAAACCTTGAAGAGATGAAAGAAGGCGGGTTAAATTAGAATCTGAAAAGATATACCCCGTAGTTGACAATATTCCAATATATTTTGGGGTGGAAGGGATATATTTTAAACGTTGTTAGGGTAGAGTATATATACACAGATTAATGACTCAATGCAAATATACGTAGGAGAGGATTTGATTAGTTGTTACCTACTCACCTTTATTTAATTTGTATAGAGAGAGTAGAGACCAAGCAAATACCACAATAATGGAGTAATCCGTCTTTGTAAACGTAATTGCGCTGCAAAAAGAAAAGATGAAAATCATCAATCAATCAATAGTAATAATGTAGTACTATGAGCAAATTAAAAAAATTACGTAGAAAAACAAAAAAACAATGGAAAGCAGTTGAATGGTTAAGCAAGGGCATAGAGTATATATAACATCAACGTTTGTATTTGTGTCATATTAAATTTCTGTTGACGTTTGTATTTGTGTCTTATTAAACTTCGTTTTTTGGTACGTATTTAGCTATGACTCTTGATAACTACGTATCCTCATGTAATTTTTTTATTAAAATATAGATAGATAGATATTTTATTCGCTCGAAAAAAGCTTCCTTTAATAATATAGATAGATAGATAGATAGATAGATAGATAGATATATAGATATAGATATAGATTGATTATTGATTGATTTAATATTGAGTGCATCAATTAAGTAGGTATACTTTCCTTTTTTATTTTATTTTTACAAAAAAAAAAAAAAAACAGCCTAGCAATTAGCAAAATTAAACGCGGTTTTAAATAATACTCCTATGGAAATACGTAAAAGTTACGCAAACTAGCCAGCTGTAATTCTACCGTATCTATCTATATAAGCAAACCCGGATCATTATTTCCCGCTAAAATCATCCTTATTCATCGATCTTCAATCTCCAAATTCAAAATCCCCAAATTTCCAGTTATTATTAATTAATTCTCCAGTTTAGATCTCGTCGTTGTTGATTATTTCTTCAATCAATCTCAATTATTATACAGGTTTGATACTATTACTACTTCCTCTTCTAATTTCCTATTGTTTTTTCAGAATTAGGGTTTATAGATAGATTTGATTATGGAATTATATTCGTCAATTGCGACCTCAATTTCGGCTTTTCGTTGCGATTCTTCGTTCCGGTTTCATCGCCCGGGACTTCAATTGCGAGAGGGTTTTGGAATTTTGGATTTTTGCTGCTTTATTTTACAGATTTGATTATTAGGGTTTTGGTTTTTGGGGTTTTATTGGAAAAGGGATCGACTTTCTTGATGGGTTCCACGCTTTAGGCTGTATTGTTTGAAATTGGTGATGGGCTTGTGTTATTTTCGTGGATTGATGGTTTTAATGATGCGTTTCCGACATTCGGCTGCGAAAGGTTTATGGTTTAAGTGATTTCAATTGAGCTACCATGGATTTAGTCGATTTCGCATTCAAAGGCGTGGACTGAATGCGTTTGATTTGATTGCGAGAGGGTTTGGATTTTTGCTGCTTTATTTACAGATTTGATTATTAGGGTTTTGGGTTTTTAGTCGAAAAGGGATCGACTTTTTAGGGTTCGATAGTGGGTTGCACGCTTTAGTCTCTATTCTGTGGTTTCCGGCATTCGACTGCAAAAGGTTTATACTTTTAGTGATTTCAGTTGAGGTAACATGGATTTAGTCAATATTAGCATTCAAAGGTGTGGACTGAATGTTTTGATTTGAGGATCTATAATATCCATGTGGTTGGGTGGTGATTGAGAATGATAGCAATTGTCCTGTATTTCTTTGTTTGTGAAGATAGAAGAAGGGGGCATATACAAGGGAACTCGTTGTAATTGGTTTACATATGCTTGTGTTTTCTGTAGAATGACGGAAGTTATCTCTAGAAGGGTCGAAGGGGGACGTGGGAGAGTTCCACACAGCTGGCATCGTTATCAACCAGCAGCTGGTAATGATTCTGGGATCGTCTGCAAGTACTGGTTGCGTGGGCACTGCACCAGAAACCCATGTCGATTTCGTCATCCGAATGAAGAAGCACCCAAAAACGGTGGTGTCCAATTAAACAGTTTGAAAGCTAAACAGTCCCGTATTCCGTTACAGCCTTTAAGAGTTGTCACTAAGAGAGCAAATGTAGAGCAGAATGCTCCTAATGTGAAGCGGAGAACTTCTCCTGAGAATGCTCCTGATAACAAGGGTTATCAGTGTGGTACAACTACAACTAAGAAGCCTCTTGCTGAAGAAAAGGTTGTCCAGTCTGTCAAACATTCTGATGTTGTTGATCAGAAAGCTACTGCTGTCCATAATGACCTTCCTGAGAAGGTGCAGCATAAGATATGTGTTGATTGGATTAACAAGACTTGTTTTCATGGTGAAAAGTGTAAATATATGCACTCTTGGAGTTCGAGCAATGAGTTTTCCAAGATGGTTCAACTTGAAGGTCACCAGAAGGTACCCAACTATCCATGTGGTTTCTGCTTTTCAATCTCTTCTTGCTTCGCTAACCACTAATATCTCGAATTATGCTGTCAATAATGTTTCAGGCTGTTACCGGAATCAACCTGCCATCTGGTTCAGATAAGCTATTTACTGGTAGTGAAGATGGGATTGTTCGCATGTGGAACTGCCACACTGGCGAGGTAAAAATAAGCCTGTTAATAACAGTTCAAGCCTTTTAATTTAAAAAGCTAAGTAAATGAGGCCTAGGGGAACTTTGGGAGCTGAACGCTTTTTGCAAAGGTGCACTGGGGTGCACTTTTATCGGGATGAAGAAATTGACACACTTTTGAAAATACATACTTCTAGCGATTTCTATTACTACTGCGCCTCGTCCCTGTCAAAACTATGGTTCTAGCAAATAGCAATATATACTAGATATTTTTGAAATGACACTGTTTGGTGCTTGCAGTGTATCGTTGAAGTTGCCATGGGTTCTCCAGTTTGGTGTCTTACAAGTGAAGGACCTTGGGTGTTCGCTGGAATTACAAATGCTATCAAGGTGAATTGATTGTTATCATTTCTTCACAGTGTAGCGTTTGTTAAGGCGCTTTTATGTAGCATATTATTAATGGTGGTTTGTCTTTTTTCTGCCTTGTTTTTCAGGCTTGGAACCTTGAGACTCAATTAGAACTTACCCTTAATGCACCCGGTGGACATGTTTATGCTCTGACTATGGATGACGGAGTATTATATTGCGGACTTCAGGTAACTGTCTTTCATTGCTGTTAATTTTTTGACAGAAATAACGTTCCTTTCTCTTTCTATTTTTTTAAGGTTTCTCTTTCACTTGGATTTTTGTAATTTTTACGCCTCTTTGATAATGTTCCAAGATAAGAACACGTCCTAAAGGAAACTTAAGTTAGACTGGCATTCCCAAATATGGAAGTGATTGATATGGAGGGAGTAATAATTATAGGTGTATTTAACCCAAATATCCTGAAAGTGCACAGGAAAGAAAGCTCTTTTATAGTTCCCCAGGACTCGACTCGTGTACTTGTACATGGATCCTCTACTGATCATGTACATTGTTATAGAAAAATACATTGCGCCAGCACTGTTCTTAGTTTTAATGCTCTGTGTTCCATGCAGGATGGTTCAATTTTGGTGTGGAAGTTAAACTCGGAAGGAGTTTCATTTGAGGGCCCTATGTTGGTGAAGGGTCACACTGGTGCTGTCGTTTCATTATTTCGAGGGGGTCACTTCTTATTTTCAGCCTCAGTGGATAAGACAGTTAGAGTATGGGACTTCAAAAATATGGTCTGCATCCACACGCTCCAAAAGCATTCCGAAGAAGTAACGTCTGTGCTTTGCTGGGAGACATATATGTTGTCCTGTTCATTGGATAAAACCTTGAAGGTTTGCACTTTCTTCGTTTCCACTTCCCGCTTACTAATAGTTTGAAGAAACTAAGACCTTTTATTTATTCCTTTTTGGTGTTTTGGTCTAATGTTTGTCTGGTTCTGTACATCCAGGTCTGGGGTCGCACTGAAGCAGGACTCTTTGAGGTGATACATACACACATTGAGGTTAATGTGCGTGACTCTCACCCAAATTCTTTGTATAGACTTCTATTGATTTAGTCTTCTTCTATGAGACAGTGCCGCATGTGAGACCAGTCAATGGGCGGGTCTCACATGTAAGTTGTAAGGCCATCTCATGTAGTTCTATGTTCTTTTCTCGAGGAAGGGTAGATCCTCGCTTATATGTTTTACAATAATGTCTTTCTGAAAATCATGTGACACGAGTGTCTCTTGGGCTGCAGGGTATCCTATCATTACGTGGCATGCACGATGCAGCAGGAAACCCGATTTTGTTGTGCTCATGTAACGATAATAGTGTGCGCCTATACGATCTGCCATCGTGAGTACCTTCATATTTAAAGTTTTATATTTCATTCACTCCCTTATTAGTCATATCCATTGTTCCGTATAATTTGACATAAACTTGTTAGTAGTAACACTCTACCTCACTTATACAGCTTTGTGGAGAGAGGCCGCATTTATGCAAATGAAGAAGTCAAAACAATTCACATTGGTCCCAACGGGTATTTCTTTACGGGTGACGCAGCAGGAGCAGTGTCAGTCTGGAGATGTTCAGGAGATTTTTCGGGATCGCTTGATAAAGTTGCTGCTGCCTAAATCTAGTGCATGTAAATCATTCATTATTTGTCGAAAGGGAAAGCTTGTGTTGCTTCCCAGCATTGTAAATGAAATCATTGTAATATATGAATGAAACTATTCCTCTCAATGAAGAGAATTTTTTGTCCATCTCTTAAGAACTGGCTCATTGTGTTATTTAAGAATCCTAATCTTCCCACAGAATCTTAATATAGTGAAAATATCTCGCAAACTAACCACCATTGATCTTGCTTCAAGCCAACTAAAGGCGGTGATTGGTTTTTTAGGGTCGAGTGATTTCAGCGGTTGATTAATACGGAGTACATGTCAGAATAGCAGCACATCCTGTTTAAAGTATATATTGCACAAAAGAGAAGAAAAAGTGCGAGAATTCAGGGTAAATGAAAACAGTCGTCATTTTACTTGTTGCTGCAGCAGTAAGGAGTGGGCTTAGGTTACCCGATGGTGCGTTTAGGACTCTAGGGTGTTTCACTTGTTTCGTAGCTTGGCCTGGTTTTTGGAGAAGGTGGTTCAGAGGAAGAAGTTGAGCGTGTGTTGCTTAATGGAAACTGTTGATCATATGGAGTTCGTATCCCTCCGAGTGCACCCCATAGCTTGTATCGAATTTATACAGGAAATTCAAAACTTAAATTTTGACCATAAGTTTCGAATTTATACAGGAAATTCAAAACTTAAATTTTGACCATAAGTTTTTGAATGGAACAATTTCAAAATAAAAATAGGAAGAATGGAAGACACAAGACTATAACTAATGGACCGATATTGTTAAAATAAAATTAGATATAAGAGACTTTTTATTTCGTCTATAACTAAAGAGCTGATTTTGTAGTATGAGACGTTGAGACCCGTTCTAAAGTTCTATTAGGGCACGCAAAAATGTTAAAAGACTTTTACAATGAAAGAAATTTTTATGTCACATACCAATCACCAAATGATATACATTGTCATACAATGATTTGCGGCATTCCGCATAATAGAACTATATGAAATGAAGGTGCAACTATTAGGGCTAAAATTAAATCCCTAAGGGCTTAGGACAAAGGAAAAGAAAAATGGCTTAGCGGGTAGACTATGCAGAGTTGCAGACGATGCAGTCCTGTAGTTGTGAGTTGGCTTAGCGGGTAGACTGATAAAAGTGGTACTCTTTACGTGAGTACTAAAAATACCCTTGTGACTCGATTTAAACAAAAACCTACAAAATCTGTACTCTGGCATACTAAATTGGCCAACTTTGCTTCCTCCACAAAATTTGCTACATTCCTGGGATATGTTGGGTCAGATGGTAAGGTTCTCTTGGATAACACGGAACGAACCACAAATACTTCCGCCAAAATCAGGGAAGTTTTCACAACCAGGAAGGGGTCTCACCTTTCCCCTTCTATCAACATCAACCGGGTACTTTAGAAGGTGACTCGTCATTTCTCTTGGATCTTCGGCTGCAAATTGTTTCCAATTCATCTCCCCTATTGTCCTTACTTTCCTTACACACTCCACTGTTTCGGGTTCAGTGAAGCAGTCTTCGAGAAGTCCAAGGTGCTCTACCCAAAGGGACATTCTATAACCATATATCTGAAAAGCAGTATGAAATGATATGATCATTAGAAGCATGCTTTGCATAATTGCATATGGCATACAATTATACTAATCACATACAGTAGAATGCAAATTTTAGGGTTTCCGAATAGTTTGAAAATATATATATGGTCCAGAAGTTGTAATAAACTTTAATAGTTGGGACTTTTCAAGGAACAAGATTAAAATATCCCAACAGAATGTCCTTGCCACGCTGTAATTGGAAAACCCGAGCTTTCTTGATCGAGAAACAAAGCTAGGCTACGTTACTCTGACTTGACTCCAAGCATCAGACATGACGCGGCGTCGGAGAGACAGACACATTTCTAGAAAAGATCCATATATTTTTTGCCGAAACTGCAGCGTTGCGTCGTGTCAGAATGTGGGACAGTCGGACACGAAATACACAAACAATGTGAATTGTTGAAGTACCAGGGCACCTAGCCACCTAGGTAATGAAGGTCGGAGACTCGGAGTTGCTCGATCTCAACTATAATCCGTGCTCTAATAAAAATCATGTTTTTTTGTGGCTTAAATCAATGTAAGTTTACGCCATGCCTGAGTGTAGGAGTGTCCAATGTCACAAGTAGGTACAGAAGGAAATAATGAAGAACGAAAAGTCCGAGCAACGTAGAACTGAACTTTATTACGTAGTCTGAACTCTGAACCCTATATGTGGATAAAGTCTAGGCAAGAGTCTCATTAGAGGGCCTTAATGATTTCCGGATTGTATATATGTGGTATACCTGGCCGAATGGATGCGCTGACTTCCTCGCCCATGTATGATGAGGCTGATAGGCTCCCATTGCAATCTCAGTGTCTCTTGTTCCCTCCATTGATCGCTGGTTGATGTTTGCAGAACCCAATATCACATACTCGTCATCCACTATCATGCCTTTCGAGTGGACATAAATCATGAATCTTCGGCTCTTTTGAGATAAAGCCTAAAGGATACAGTTCCAGCATTGCAAATGATCAGGTAAGAAATACTGGAACCACACAACCTTTTGGGTATTTGACAAGATCAAAGTGATCCGATTCCACAACTACAGAATAATTTCTTAGTATCATTTTAATATATTGCAGATATTGTACATGTTGAAGAAATATGGGTCAAAGTTTACATCGTTTAACCACAAAAGTCAAATGAGGACACTATAAATCGGATGGCAACGGAACAACTTAAATACAGAATGAGTTTCAACCTGAGGACTGTTTGGCTGGTGAGGACCTGTGAGACCGGGAGAACCATCTGGATCCTCGCGGTTGCCGAGGCAAAAGAAGTTCAAGTAATCTTGTGGCGTATAAGCTTCCTCAAGCCCCACCTCTACTAGAGCCTTAAAGATGGTTTCATACATCATTTGCATGGTTTTGTTCTGCAATGGTACGTCAAAACTTCAGGCCACAGTTTCTTAACAGAAGACAGTCATGTGAAAGTATGCATATTTTGTTTAAGTGTACAGAGATCCCTAGCCTGGAGCCACCGTAAAAAAAAAAAAAATTGATAATTTTGCTCAACTTTGTTGTTAAAAATTGAAATCTGTAATTTCGTATAATTAATCAGTTATTAATTTTTCTTAGCTGCCTGCGAAAGGGCGAATGTAAGCTAGCATAGTTTTCCAGAAATACTCCGTATGACATAAGATCTCACCAATGTTTGAACTATGAAATTCACAGTTTCACACAGTTCCAAAACTGGATTTACATTCATTTAAACCAAAGCCATTTCCTGGAAGAGAGAATTTTCAAAGCAAACTTAAAGCAGATTTAGCTGATTACCAAAACTAATATAATTAACCTGCCAATAGAGAATCCGTTGAGTGGCAGCACCAGTAGGGACACCCTCTGGCCACATTGGGATAACAATATATGCAGCAAATCTCTCATGAGCTCTGATCTTTTCAGCAATCTTGAGAGCAATTTCCATGGGAATCAAATTGCTCGCTCCTGTACCCAACAATATACTTCAGTAAAAGGAGCTGATTTATCATACAATACAAGAAATAGTAATATAATAAAGATATAATAAAAGGGAAATGATCAAGGTTCATGTAAGGAAACCTCTAAGACCAGCAGTCATACTGTTTGACTGTTTCTGAAAGGTCTAGTCATAGTAAAAACATATACAAACATATCCAGAGAGAATTAAACACGAAGTGTGCTGCAGATGTGCCTGAGATTTTACGATTTTAGATCGCACCGTAACACCATAGGATTATAATAAGACCATTATAGATTCTGAGATAGGAGTACAGATGGTCCCATGGCCCCTTTAAGCTGAAACCTCAGAGGTCATTTCACAAAACATTCTAAGAAAGTAAATAGCCAGAAATCGTTCAGAACATAGCAAGTAGCAAGTCACAACCACACCACACAGTTTGTAAACTTTTTATACGATAAACTCTCACCTAAGTCTCTGTGGGCATCCCAACTGTATGAAGAACCTATGAAATACTGATTCTCAATATAAATGTAGTGCTGGGCAGATCGAATAGCCTTGACGTATGCTGTATGTATGCTCATATCAATCAGCACATTTTTCCCACAGACCAAATTCTGCAAATTCATCCAAACAACTATAAGTGGCATAAGAGGCATTTCAAGTAAAGGCAAAAAGACGCAAAAGTAAGTATCAAAGAGAAGTTGGTAAGAAATTTCCACCCACCCTGCTGGTAGCTTCTTTTGGATGCGGAAATCCTACCGTAGAATTGGAATCGATCGACCGGAAAACCTGTTGGGAAGAGTTAAGTTCTCCTTAGATACAAGCATGACACACATACAAGAAAGTGAAATTCAGAGCTACCTGCACATGCCAGGATTCAGGATCATCTTCAGTAAGGCTTGAAACTTCATCTATCTGAATTATTTCAGGCAAGCGTTCAATTCTTAATAAAGAATCATCGTACGAATTTTTCAACTTCTTGATCCCATGCGGCTTTGATGCCTTTAACCAGCGGTCCTTGAAGTTAGTAAGAACATCATATGCTGCAGGGCCGTCTATTTTACAATGCAGATCATGCCACGGTTCTCTTGGACAGCCTGTAGTGGCGCCCTGTCGAAGAGCTTCCATTTAGCAAGTAGATAAACCTCATGAAGTTCAAACAAAAATAGAAGACAGGAATGGCAAATAAGTTTTCGAAGGTGATCGTTTTGAAGTATGCAGAATTATCTTACAAACAGTACCAGAACAGGGGAGCTCGTTGAGCTTATAGTTGCAAAACTCCACGACATTCAGATGAAAACAAACAAATGACCTAAACAGATCACAATACCATTTTCCTCTACATCCTATTTACAACTCACTCCATCTCAACAACACTACCCCCAGTGCCTCCATCTTATTAAAGAAAAACGATAGGATGGGATGGAATAAAAGCAAAAGGGCTCTTCTTATATTGTGAATTTGTGATGCAGAAGTTGGTCAATGCAGTTCTAGACACAATATTCATTATGAGTCATCTGAGAAAACCTAAGTAGTATCAATGCAAGATTGCAAGGCCAAGGTTACGTACACCCGGCCCTCCTTGGCAGGCATAGGAGGGAGTCATTGTGGCAATGTGCATTTTGTTGTTGCATCCTATCTACCACGAGTGTTCTTACTCTATTCATTCCATTTTGTAGACTTCATTTGACTATAATAGTATAATGATCAAATGATTTTAAAGATGACCGCGACACCTTTTAAAAGTATACAACAACTAGAACTTCTATTATTACCTTTATATATTTGCAATTTGCCTAATCGTCAAACACAGCCAATAAACATGCAAGGAAACGAGTATCGTTTTGCATACAAAAATACTGTGCCCAACTTGGCTCCCATTTAACCCTCGAAGCCCTCCCATCTCACCAAAAATCATTTTGAGACAGCAAGTCCATAGCATTGCATCACTCATCTCCCAATGAATGATTTCCTTTCCTCAACCATACGTTTGTTACAGCAACAACAAATTTGATGGCTATCATTTAAGATGTAAGGCTAACAAAAGAAACACTTCGACAATTGAAGAAAGGTGTTGAAAGCAATACTTGGAAACAGGGATTGTGATAATCATCTTTATGCGTCGTTTGCAGAGAGCTAAGAATAGGATGGTCTGGAGTATCATATCTTCCATCACACAAGTCAAGGCCGCCGACAAACGCAATGATTTTTCGCCTGGTGTTGCCAGCATCAGCGTCTACAATCACGGTCTTTTGATGATGTGTATATATCGTCGAGACTTCCTAAAAGAGGAAAAAAAAAACAGGGAGCTTCAACTGAGTGTACAAAATTCACTTATTGCAGGACGTAAAAAGGATGTATAGTGGAACTCATAGAAAAAACAGACTCAGCAAAGTTGGAATTTATATAATGCTCATATTAGACTTTCTATTCGCGTAATTAAAATTTCATCAACACGCTTCTTCGTACCAAAGACCAAAAATATTTAAATGTCAGAAATTATGGCCTAACTGACTGACATTACAGAAGAAACATACAATGTGCATTTATGATGGGGGAAGGGGGAAATGAAACAGATACAGTGATAGTATGACAAAAGAGACCTAATGGCTAACTTTGACTTCCTCTTTTTCTTTGGCTAATACTTGTAAAGTCGTCAAAGTGTCTGAACGGTAATGCGGAATCTGGATAACATGAAGTCTAAAATGAATTAGGCAGCATTTACCCTTTTCTTGACCCAGCTATGTCTTTTTCCCGCAACGCGAGGACAAAGTAGCACTTGAACAGATGAGTTTTTAAAGAATCTCCGGGTCTCCTCATCGTGGGTTGCCATGATCCCATCCTGCATAATCAAGGGCGATGAGAAAATGATGAATAGAAGCAAATTCTACAAGAAGAAAGAACCAGCAGAATATGCACACTCATGTATCAAGAATGGTGTTTGCAATAAACTGATAATAGACTTCCTTACAAATCAAGACTAAAAATAACCGTGCTTCCTACGTAGGAGAGTAGGAGACACATTGCTTCCCACATAGGAGACACAGGAACATGTAATGAACTTTTAAGTAACACCACTAACCGTTCTATAGCCCAAAATGCTTCTAGAAGTAGGATCATCCCACACAAGAAGCAAAACCCTCACTCCTTCAGCTGACTTTGACCTAAGAAGCTCTCCCAGGCTGCACTCTGATTCAGGGTTACCACCGTTACGTACAAGTCTAACTTTATGCCAAACGGACCACCCGATAATGTATACCAGCTTTCTAGCTTGGTGTATAGCATCAGAAATATCCTGCCAACATTTTCCATGCACATATTTCATTCCCCTATCAAGGTTAAACTCAGGAAGGTAACCATCGGGGACATGAGCATCTTGATAGAGAGTTACTCTTCCCGCCTTCCTCAGAGGAAAATATGTGCCGGTCACCCCTTCATAATTGGGACCCGCACCAACTCCATGGTGGTATATACTTAGGTTGCTGATGGGTGTATATTGGACTGAAATACTCAAGACAGCTCCAGGCTTACACTGCTTTCCACTACCATTCATAATAGGAAATGTGCCGTCAACTTTTGCTCCCATGTAAATTTGTTCCACGGGAATTGATACACTTCCTATGAGCTGCGACCCCACAACATCACTATCCTTGACCAGGAAGTGCACTTCAGCAGCTTGATGTGCCACAGGAACATTAAAGTGTTGTGTCCACTCGGGATTTTCTTCATTAGGAATCACATAGGTCCTCCCGATTACAGCATGTGCTAAAGCTATAGACACGTACGGGTCACTTGTGATTTTACGAGCTACATGTCCCTCAATCTTGTTTGTAACCTTCCCAGGCAGCTTACTAAACATGTCACCCAGAGTTCTATGAAACAAGTCCATATTTGGAAGGTTCTTTGCTCCATTGACCCATATATCCAGATTTCCGTGTAAAAGCAAAACTTTCAAGGACCCTTTCTGGGACGAAACAAGCTGCATACCGTCACCACTAGATGAATCCGCACAAGAGAAACAACTATCCCAACTAGGACTTCTCGAAAATGGTCTATTGTGGTAGCTGTGGTTACCTAATTCCCCACTCAAACTCCCATATGCCATAGGCGAGCTTCCCACCAATGGCCCAGAAGACAAAGAAGGCGAAGCAAGGATAGATGTCCGATCATCAGGTACTCCCATATCAGCCCCACTAAAACTCCCATATCGCATAGGCAAGTTTCCCACCAATGCCACAGAAGGCGCAGAAGGCACGGCAGGGACAGATGGCCGACCATTAGATACTCGCAAATCAGCCACTATATCCTCCAATGGAGGGTACATTAAAGCCTCCGACGTTCCAACATTGCCTACACTATTAATAGGCAACCCACCACCTAAGCTATGACTTCGGAAAGGCGGTTGTGGTTGTGGATTGGCATTCGGTGAAGGATATACACCAGGATCCGGGTACTGGTAATGAAATGAATCGTACTGTAAACTACTACTATGCTGAAAAGTTGGGGCAGATGCACCAGCATGAGGAACATGTCCAGAATATGACACAGACCTAGGAGGAGGCGGACTCGGGTAATTTGGTTGTGATGGATATGAATGTGGATATGGGTACACGGGTGGTGACTGGTATGGATACGGGTTTTGGTGTGGAAATGGATATGGGGCAGTATATGGATTCGGATTCGGATACAGATACGGATATGGACCATGTGGGGGTGATGGAGGTGGGTATGCCTCAGAAATTGCAGGTGGAGGGTATCTATATGAATATGGATCCATTATCAATCAAATGCAGAATTCTTAACCCTCTAATTTTTACCTAATATCAGCAAATTCATATCATATAAACAGAATTACAGAAGCATTACTTAATTACAACATGCAAAACCCAATATTATTTATTACCATGCAAAGCAAAGGTAAGAACTTGGCAATTAACAGGGGCGCCCTGGACAACCACGGGCGGGGAACCGGACCTCCGGTTTTGGTCACCGAATTTACAAGCTTTATCAATGAAATTTAATACAAACCTCAAAGTATATTACACTTGCGCATTTATATTTGGGGCCTCATTTTTTGTGGTGCACTAGCTCCATTTGTTTTAAGACGCCCCTGCAAATTAATTCATAAATTTCTTGGGTTCAGGCAATTAAAACCTAAAAATCAGAAAAACCAAGTTCATTAATCGTATAATTATTGGAAATAATTACAGAAATGAAAGTAATTTACCTCCAGAACTATGAAATGCTAATGCTGTGAGCATGAAAAATTGGGATTTTGGGATAATAATTTTGTGGAAGAAAGGGGGGAAATGGGGTTTGATTAATTAGGGTAAATGTATATTTGAAGTATTTTTGTAATGGGGTTTCTTTGAAGTTTCAATGGCGTAAATGATACACATGAATGGTGCAATTGTGCAAACTTATTACAATGATCGAAACTGACCGTTAATACTAGAACAAGAATGAGACGGGTCGTTTTTTCTGTTTGAGAACTGAGTCACTAGGTAGGTACTAGGTAGCACCAAAACGGACACGGGCACGTGATACGGTACCCCATGAAATTTAGGATACGGGATACGCCTTTTGAATTTAATAAAATATACTCCCTCCCATTCATCATAATCTTCCCCTTTGGTTTTGGCACGGTACTTAAGGAAAAGTATTAAAATAAGAGTAAAAGAGTTGTGTGGGGTTAGTGATAGGAGAGAGGGATGAATTATTAGTAGTTAAATAATGAATTGTGGGGCAAAACATGAAGGAAAGTAATAAAATAGGAGTAAAAGAGTTGTGTGGGGTTTGGTGATAGGAGAGAGGAATGAATAAAATAAGAGTAAAAT
>JAGPOY010000552.1:0-22542 GCA_018983105.1 Silene uniflora | reverse complement strand
AAACTTTTGAACTATTGTTTGGTTCCATTTATTGAGCGAGACTTTTTTGTACAAGTAAGTGATGATGATATCATTAATCGCTTCCAAAACATGAAATCTCGTCGAATGGTATTAGATTGAGTCTTCAGGTATTATGTTTCAGTAACACTATTTTTACATGTAATGTTCACAATGAAAATTTATGTAATGAAATTATCAAATTTTACTACTTTTTTTTCATTTGTCTCTCTCTTTTTTTCTCTTGTGCCCCCCCTTACTATGATTCCTAGGTCCGCCACTGCTGTACAATCTACGGCAAACGGGTTATATTAGATTAGAGGAGGTGAGTTGATGTTCCATCATTTTAGAGGTTGGGACTGTTGGGTCAGTTTCTGGTAGGCCGGGTCAAGGCAGATTGTGTCATATATTGTTTAGTTTTTAGCATAACATTTCTTGGTCTGTCCATAATTTGAGCACTAATCTATCTTTAGGCTATCATTAGGTCCATTCATTTTGTTTTCAAGTAAATGTCATTTAGTTAAATGCCAAGTTCATCTCGAATCAGTCCTGGTTTGTGCTAGGTTGAGGCAAATCGGATCATATTTGTTGTCGATTTAGCCCTGTTTGGGACGAATCAGTTCCCAATTTTCTGGGCGTCTATATGATCAAGCTTCGCGTGTCTAGTTGAGTTAGGTTTTGGCAGCTCATTTATTCCAATATTATTTATGTTTCCTCTTGGAATAAACACTTCAATTGCATGTAATGACCCTGTGACTTGTGACAGGTGAGAGAGATGGTTTTGGCTTTCCTGCAAGAGTCTGATTTACTTCTTTCGGACGACATTGTGGATGCAATTGTTGTTAAGGTAATGTCCTACAATAATAGAAACATTCAAATAATCAATCATGTCAATCACAGTTGATCTAACTCTCGACTTGTATCGTTGTAGACATTTGAGGAAGCAGACTCCAAAGGTGATGGGAAGATTGACATGGAAGAGTGGACAACTTTTGTAGATAGAAATCCTGCTGTTCTCAAGAACATGACTCTTCCATATTTAGTGTAACTCGAGCTTTTTCCTACATCTTTTATCTTTTACAGTTTTTACTTTTTACCCTTTCTCTGTGTATATATTTCGCAAAAATGGATCGAGTCAAAAACTTGTATTACCTGGTACTCTGGTAGTCATGCTCTGTGTTGACACATATATGGAGATTGTTTTTAGGCATTTCTGAGCGTTTCAGCTCTCAAAGGGTCGGGTGTATACAACCTTACACATAATAAATATGTCGAAAATAGAGACATAGGGAAACATATTGTAGTTAGGAACACATTGGTGTTTAGAGTCTGTATACAGTTTCTCAACTTCATTATCTAAGAGGCAACTCATTTTAAGGGAAATGGATGTTGCATTCTTGTTTGTCAAGTGTGCTGATCTGTCAGTGGTTTTTCTAGGGACATTGGAACAAGATTTCCAAGCTTTGTGGAGAGGAAAGATGATGAATATAAAGATGGATATATTTGAAGCATCCTTTGATAAAATAGATGATACTTGGGGAGAAATTGACAACTCGATGAGATTTTTAGCGGAAAAATAAAAGAGACTTGATTACACTTTGTAGCAAAGTTAAAAGGGTGGAGTTTAATCTCACACCAAAGTAAAGTTAAGGGGCCGTTTTTAGCCCGTTTACCACCTTTGAATATGAACGCTAAACCCAAGGGTTGGTTTTCGGCAAAAGGGGTAAACTAATCCCCTTAGTCTAATCGTGATATTCAACCCCATGAGTTTAAACTGAAGTAATCAAGCCCTTAACTTTTGTAAAAATTGAATTTAAGTCCCAAATCAAAATCTCACGAGAAATTTATTCTCATACTGTAAAAACCAAAATTGGTTATGTTTCGGTTTACAAAAAAATGGATTTTAGGAAATATATTCAGCTCTTTTATAAAATTTAAACATTTTATTTTTTATAAATAATTTAAAATCTTCTCTAGTTAATGTTAATTCATTTTAAATTATAATTTCATTTGCTAATTTTTATTTATTTATTTTGATTGTACATTTTGTAAAAAGTATAATTTATATATGATATATTGAATTGCTCATGAGTTTTTGGGTAAATGCCCCTCTATTGTAATTGGAGTTAAATATAGAATATTATTTTTTTCTATTTATATATCATAGCATTTGAATTTGAGTAATATACTGCTTACATAAACGTATTAAGCCTAAAATAAGATATTTTTCTTCAACCTATATAATCCGTAAGATATTTTTCCTTCAACCTATATGAGAATTTTTTTCTTCAATTTAAATCAATGTGAGCAAGCCGCCTTCCACAAATAAAGGATCCCAGATTCTCAAAATAATCGGTTATTGCAAACAAATACAAACCATGGCGACGCTTCCGATGGACATCATACTAGATGAAATACTGCCAAAAGTACACGTAAAATCTCTTTTTACTCTTAAATTGGTATGCAAATGCTTCAATACCCTAATTTCAAGCCAGGAATTCATCAGTCGACATCTCCGTCACTCTGTTTCTGCTAATACTAGTCGCCTTTTATTCCTCAACACAACTGACCATGGCCTCCGGGCTTTCGACTTGGACTCTAATTTAAAATCTGTACCGCTCAATATTCATTATCCTCAAACTTCCAAACCATTTAACAAATTTCATCATGGAATGATAGGCTCATGCAATGGGTTACTTTGCATGGTAGCCAGCTCGTCCGATCAGTCCATCGCGCTGCTCAATCCCTTAACCGGTGTCTCTTTCCAAGTCCCACCCTATTATAAATTTCAACCCCAAGACGAAGGGTTTTGTTTATTTGATCCCGATTATGGGTTTGGATTTGATAGTTTGAATAACGATTACAAGATTGTTCGATTAAATAGGAAGGCTAGAGAAAAAGTTATGGTTTACAGCCTAAGGGATAACTCTTGGAGACAAGTGACTAAAACAAAAGATACTGTTGAGACCCATGTTATATCGGGTGTACCGACTGCCTTAATAGACAGTCATTTACTTCACTGGGTATACTCTACAGGTATGGTTTGGAACAGTTGTAGTGGTGATAAATTGTTGTCTGTTAGTTGTTATCGTATTGGATGTTTTGATGTTGCCACTGAACGATGGGCAAACGATGTGCCACTGCCACCTGATGTCGTTGTTTCCACTGAGCAATGGCCTATCTATACCGGAAAGCGGCTTGATGATTCACTTTTCGACGAGATTTCATGCAGTAAGGACTTAACGTTGAGGGTTCTCGACAAGTGCTTGTGTTTATTAGTGTCGCTTAGGGACGATATCAACAAAGGGGTAGATATATGGGTGATGAAGGAGTATTGCGTAAAAGAGTCATGGGTGAAACTGTGTAAACTCTCTGATTTGCGTGGCAACCATAGGTATTTGCCCGTGTTCCCGCTTGGTTACAGGAAAAACAGTACGAGTTGTGGTCAAGACGAGATCCTGGTGGCCAGAGGCTGTAAGATATTACATGCCAACCATAAGGGGGTTCAAGTCAAATGGCATAACATGAAGGATCAGGATAATAAATCATGGTTATCGGAGATTCATGATGTTGGTGACCTGCCTCATTTTCACGAGGCGTTTACTTGTACGGGAAGTCTAATTCCGCTCATTGGTGGTAACCTGGTTATGGACGGGAAGCAAAGCTATACATAAATTACGCAGGATCGTGTGTGAGGATGCTCGAAGCACGGCGCACATCTTCATATAGAGGATCCTATTCCATATAAAAAACGGGATGAAAAGGGTAAATTTGACACAACCTTGGTAATAGCGCTTTTAATTTATACTCCGTATTTTCTATGTTCAAGTTATTTATTAAAATATCCAAACAAAATAATTACTCCGTATTTTTTGTATTAAATTCTAATGTACGTGGCGAATATTCCCCAACTTTATGAAAACACCACCACAAACTTTAGAAGGCTACAAACTCACCATAGGACTATAGGAGTACATGGTAAACACAATATATGTCATTATTTACATAGATTGGGTCATATTTACAACCGTTCAAGAACGTTTTCCCAGGAAAACAAGGTGACAATTCCATTAACCTTGTGTTACAAGACTAAACACAATTCTGAGCAATGTTGTCACAACTTTCGCCAATTTTGTCAGTAAACCTGCACTCTGTACGCAACACTGTCAACCAAGAATCCACCTGTACCAAGAAGTTATGGTCTCAGTATCAGCCGTTATTTGACGAAACAACAGAACATTGCAGTCAACATTCCCCCCAGCAACCACAAGTCCACAAATCCTTTTAGCATACTGCCAAACAGAATCAGTATCTAGAGGCTCACTAAATACAAATCATCGCAAAAAGGCAGTAACACAAAGAAGCAAATAAGCGATTCATTGATAACAGCAAACGACAGCATGAGGGCCAACCATTGAACTTACCTGTATTCTGGAAACACTAGAGCACTCTATCCTGAGTCCATAACGCGTCACAATGTAAAAGCAATGCCAAACAATTTCATCCTCACGAACAAGATTTGGTAATTGATCCACTTTAACAATGTCGGAAAGGAGAGTTGAATCTAAAGGACTCAAATCTGCACATCAAAATTGGCAGGTCACATAGATGATGTGTACTCCTCCACAAAAGACTCGAAAAGTAACACGCGTTGTGGAACTGAATCCGCTGTTCAACCACATCCATACAGCTACCTTGCCCCTAAATTTATTACCCATTTGACTTTTGTGGTCAAATGATGTCAACCTTTACCATTGATTTCTCCAAATATAATGTGTGGTAAAACATCACAGTAACTGGTATTCAAGACTGACACAACACACAATACTTGCTTTAAAAAAAACTTGGAGAAATATTAAAACCTGTAGATGAAAGGTAGAAGAAGAGGCATGGTCCTTGCAAGACAACAAAACGTGGAATCCAATCGTCAACATCACAATCCTCAATTGGAGGCAGCTCTCCTGGTAATGCATCCCATCTCTAAAAAATTGCAAGTAATAAAACTGGCCATGTATTACAAAAGTGACTTGATATATTACGAGCATTAATTTATTTTGACATTTTAAGAATCAAAGTAGAGGGATCCCGTACCGTTCGCATATACAAGTATCCCGATAGACGAGCCCACCTCAAAATTTCATTGAGGTGTTCCAACCTAAATTGGTTTGGCGGATGTTAACAAAAGAAAGTAAGTAGCTAATCATACATTGTAGAAAGACGGAAATTTATCATACTGTGCTTTCAAATGCGCCTCTCTTTCTTCTATATCTTTAAGTTCTGATCGGAGAGATTCTAGTTCTACAGCACTTAACTCAACCTATCAGTTCCAGTTGCAATTAGTCAGACATAAACTATTACTACTACAACAATAACAGCATGAACGAGAGGTGAATATTAGCTTACTTTTTCTTCACCATCTGCACCAGTGAAATGTATCCCCTTTAAGCTAAATAATCTCAACATGAATGAAGCAGTTCTGAACTTTTTCCTGGTCCACAAAAAAAATTGAGACTATTGTGAATCCAAACGCGGAGAAAGAACAAGAAATCCTATATCATTAACGACTCATTTTAGCTACAGTTCGTAAACAAATAAACAGATACCTATTAGAGATGTCAGGACTCTTTTGTGCCGTGAAAGAATTTCTCTGAAATTGAGAAATCGTGCCAGATGTTGATGTATGAGATGACTCTTCACAAGATACTGAACAATCGGAATCTATCTCCTGAGGAGAATCTGCTGCAGAAGTTGATGCCTCAAAGTAATCTGGTATGATTTCAATGTATCTGGGACCATCACCCATGAAGGAAATTTTGTCAACCTTCTAATTCGCTTCACAATATGGTGAACAAAATTCCCGCTTGGTTGGCTGGAAATACGGAAAACAATATATGAAAAGCAATTCATGTTGTACCATAAGTCCATAACGCACATCAAATATGACAAACAGTAATGAGAAAGGACACACTGTGTTACTACAACTCAATTTCAACTGGAAGTGTTGGATAAAATGCGGAATTGAGTGCCTCACATGACTATCTTGTGAAAAAGCTTGATTTTGACTAAAATGAATCCTAGAACAGTCACGACGATTCAGAAGGTTGGAATGTTGGATACATGTCACGTAGTCAAAGTGAAGAGCTGAAGTAACATAAATGATGATTCTACACTGCCTTCAATTGTATGTTTGAACTTACGACAACTCCATGTCTCCATAACACCTCTTGGTAGGTAATCGTACAACCAGGCAACAATTGTCGTATACTCCCTCCGTCCCTGTCCTTTGTTTAACTATTTCATTTTTGGGTGTTTCATTCATTTGTTTACCTTTCTATATTAGGCATATTTCTACTGGGTAAAATTGATCTTCAACGTCCTTGTCATCCAATAACAATAACAATAACCACAAACTCACAAAGGGTCCTCTACTCTCTCCTAGGTCTTTGTGACAAAAGCAAACGTAAACAAATGATGAGGACGGAGGGAGTATTAAGCAACACAGTATTAAGCCTAACTCTTAGTTTCCATATCTGAGTTCCCATCAAAACAAAATCAGAAAGATGATGTGAGGTAAGAATAAAGCAAATTGCACACCTAAGTAAGCAATAAAAGGTTAGGCATGAAAACAGGGAGATCAAGTTGAATCCAATAATCATACATGAAATAATAATCACAAGCTTAGCAATTAATAAAGCATAAAGCTCGTCCATCATATTACCAGCAAATTATATAAATAAATAAATAGATAAATCAAAATGCAAGAAGCTTAGACAAATTAGGAAATACCTTAACAAGAAAGATTGAATCTTCAACGGAGCTAAGTTGATCGGATGTATGAGAAAAAGAATACAGAAAAGGGATTTTTTTTAAATATTATTTATAATAATAATAATGTGTTGATGTTCTGTAAAAATAAAAAAGCCAAGGCCGGCCAATGACATGGATATTCGTCTTAATCTATGATTACTCGTATCTCAGTCTTCGTTCCACTATTCGGTAATACTTGGTCCCTCCATTTTCTACTTTTACCGCTTCATTTCTAACCATTTCCGTGTACGGAATTTGAGGTGTCACCCAACTGAGTTGGGTCGAGTTAAGTATGAGTCTATCGTGTTCAGGTCTGCTAGTACGACATTAGGGATATTTTTACTTTGGGTGCCCAAAGTTTCGTGAAATTCCACTTTGAATGTCTCACATTTATACAATTCCACTTTGGGTGTCCAAGGTTTATAACCAAATGTGTTTTTGGTGCCCAAAATTTCACTTACTAAGTTAACATGCCGAATTAATTACCCAAATTGAAAATAACCCAAAAAAATGACACCACTATTTACATTTTCTATGTTTGCCCCCAAAAAATTGCTTGCCATTTTTGCAACCAGATCCACTAACTTTGACAACTCGGTTTAGACCCGGTCCACCCTCGAAGATTGGTCTGAGTCAGCCTCGGTGTCGTGTTGGACATTTGTTGGTCCTTTTCCTCGGTCTACGGAGAAGTTGATGGAGTATTAAAGGCTGTCATACGGTGTTACGACTGCTTATGTTAGGTGGGAGCCGTATGGTATGGGACAAGAGAATAAGTACCCTCGTACCCTTTTTCTGGTTGTGTCTGGTTCATGAACATTACTGAGCCGTAACAACTCGATAGGTGCTTACGTTAGTTTTGGTACAACCATGTTGTTCTAGGACCCATTGTTAAGAGGAAAGTCCATCGTCTAGCTTCGGGAATAGGGTAAGAAGTAGATTTAGGCCCGTATGCGGATCATCTATGGAGCAATTAGGAGGATCACCGAGTCTACCTTTATGGGAGATCGAGCACAGCTTCGTTCCCTGGGGAGCTTGCACAAGACTACGATGGTTGGTTTCGAGGCGTCACTCACCCGTTCATTGATCCCAATCATCGAGAGGCCCCTTACCACGTGATGATGTTGATGTCACTGTTGAGGTAAATGTTTTAAGAATGTCATTTCATTTATTTTTTTACCTAATTTTTCCCGATCGAGTTTGAGGTAAATTTATCTAAATTTAAAATAAATTTTAGAAGAAAAAAGTTAAGATTCGATAGGATTCATCAAAATTTAGCCAAAAATTATAATTCTAGCTAGTCAACGCCGGAATTTTAGATCAAATTAACCGGATATCTCCAATTTAATGTTTTGACAAATTTGTTGTGGAGTAACCGAGTAAAGTAGTAAGTAATAACATAACAATAATGGTAGGTACTAGGTAGTGTATTTGAAAATGAGATAAATATTAGATAGATTTTAACAAAAAAACCTATCTTAAATATAACAAAATAAGCTCTATAAAATCACCGTAGTACTATTAAGTTTTTAATGATTGACGGGTAGGCGGGAATAAAATTGGTAAGTTCAAAACTCATCCCCGCTCCACTACCCATGCGGATACAATTTTCGTACCCGCCCCGGATGGAGTATTCACTTATATCCGCTCTATTGACATTCCTATCCGTTCATGACCTCGTTTCGAATATTGTCACCATAACAATCGTTGTCATAGATCCTTTTACACAAAAAAACCGGAAAAATGCACGCAGTAACCCTAAGGTTTGACATGTTGCCCGAAATACCCGATTTTTTATCCGAAAAACTTGAAGAGGTCATAATTCGTGTTTACGAGTTTAGAAAGTGACATTTTTTTTCCGAATTGATTATCTTTCCGAGAACTAAGATTTGAAAAAAAAAATTGTCGTCTTTTGATCCAGTGGCTAGGAGTTTTCGTAAGTCAAGGTGTTTTTGAACAAACAAATTTTGAGTGACCATATCTCTGTGTCATGAGTTCCAAACTTGACAAATCTCTCTTTCAAGCCACAGTTCTCGAAAAGACATTTTACTTCTATCTCTTAAATTTTTCCAAAATAAAAAGTAGGACAATAAAAGGCGAAATGGATTGAGTATAAAACGAAGAAATCATAGAGAGCCAGTGTCGTGCCAGAGAAGTAGCAACGCAAGTATATAAGTGGTGGAAGCTAGATATCACTCTATCACGTATCAACCCCACTAATTATTACTATCATGTGGTCAGAAATCAGACTAAAGATTGTTACTATTTCCTCTTCTTCCTCTTCTATGCCAAGTGCTAACTACATCTGCTGACTGCTAAACATGGCATCTGCGTCAATATCACCCTCGACTATACGAGTTCCCATACATTACAAATCACAGTTTCTAGGCCAAAACAACATAGTAAAACTACTAACTCGGAGATCATTCTCTTCAACATGCAACAAAGGAATCAAAAATAAGACAACAGTCAGCGCGAAATTTGACCTCTTTCAGATCTTGGGTGGCCGAGGTTTATGCAATGGTGAGGCAGGGATCATAGAAGAGCTCAAGAAAGACACCCAAATTCCGCCACAACCAACAGACGGAAATGAGGAGGCCCAAACTGGTGATACTGAGAACAAAAGTTCAAAACTAGGGGGGATATCAGAAGATGCATTTGAGAAGGAGATGTTAGGCTTAACAGGTGGCTTTCCAGGAGGTGAAAAGGGACTCCAGAAGTTCCTGGAGAAAAATCCACCCCCGCCACCAAAGAAAGGAGGAGAAGATGACCAATTGAAGTCGGTCCTTGCCTCGACTAAAAAGCCTAAAACACCTCAGCTGCCGATGTTACTACCAGGGATGATCGCCATCGTTAAGAACCCGAAAAACCCATTCTACATGTATTGTGGAATTGTTCAGAGGATTACAGATGGAAAGGCAGGAGTGCTCTTTGAAGGAGGGAATTGGGACAGGCTGGTTACCTTCAGGCTTGAGGAGCTTGAGAGGAGAGAGAAAGGCCCTCCAATGGTTAATCCTAAATCAGTCGTTCTCGAGCCAATGATTGAAATGCTCAAGAGTCAAGAAGCAATGAACTAATGAAAAATTGAAAATGTTTCAGTGAACCCCAGTGTTTTTACCTCCCAACTTATCTGTTTTGTTTGTACAGTACTAAACCTGGAGCTTATCTCACTGAGAAGTTTTACCAGGTAAATAACCAACCAGCTTCTAGACTTTCACCATTGAGATATTTGCTTTCTGATCACTAATGTTAATGTGTAGATATACGTATAGTTCATTCATTGTTTACATGTTCTACACCCTTGAGACGCTTAATTGCAGTAATGTCAACTGTATATCTCACCAGAACCACATCGTGACGACTGATTTAGAACCAACCATTGGAGAGGGCCTTTCTCTCACACAACCTTCGTTGTTTGGCTACAAATGGGAATTCTAAACTACCATATATATAGTACATCCCAGGGCATAACGGTATATCAGATGTGGCAAATTCCTTCGATTGAACAATGGAAGTTCAACGTCCCACTGGCCATATCCCTTAGGCCCTAGGTAACCAATTTCAGTTCATTCATTTTGTAGGAAGTAGGCTTACTACCTGATGTTATTAACCAAACGACTTGCCAATCGTCTATGTAATAATACTTGCTTATATCTTATGTTACAACCATTTTCCATTTCCATTTCCATTGGAGTCAAAGACTCATTCTTCTTTGGTTTTGGAATATGATGGAATATAGAAAATTGACTCACTAAACTCACTAGTCACTACACTTGTTTTAACGTGAAGTGACAATTATTCCATATAGTTCTCAATGCGATTTCTATTCACAGTCATCCGGGAACAACTTCTTTGTGTTGTTAACCCAAGGGTGGTATGACTCAACTCCCTTGCCCCTTACCTCGCAATTTGCGGAAGGAAGCCCTTGAGGTACTAGAATAATGTTGTTATATCTAAAGTTACAACTAAACAAAGACTTAGTAGGCAGAAGCAGTCATACATAACCTCTAAGCAAACTTAAATCTTTCTATCAACCAAACTACATCACCAAGTTATGAACAGAAGAAACATATCACATTGTGTTGCCGCAAAACCAACTATGCAGTCAAATATAGCATCGAATCAGAATATAGAGTATTTCAAAGATATGATCAAGTATACATCAATTGGTGAAGAAAAAATATCATGCCAATGTCCTTCAGCCAGTTTATCAGAGGTATCCTACCTTTGAACTGAAAACTCAAAACAACTACTACAGTAATAATAATAAGGTAGTTAATTTCACCATTGTATCCAGAGAAATATGAGCAAAATAATATCCAACTGCCACGAGCCTTATTTGATCAAATTAGAAGCAGCCACCCAACTGCCAATACAAAGTAAAAGAGGCACACATAAATGATCAAAGAGAGATAGGCAATTAGGCATCTAAGAGAACGCTTGGAGGGAGAAGGGAGGAAAAGGTAAAATAAAAGAATGGTTTCAGGAGAAAGTGAATACCAGTACTGCCTCTATCTCCTCATTTGAGAGAGGTGTTCGTTTGGGCTGATCAGAAGCCTTCCCAGAAGCAGACAAGGTAGAGTTTCCTGAGATGGACTTTGAAAGAAATGCCTTCAAACCATCATCTTGTGTTGAAGGAGAAGCACCTAGCAATAATTAACGATAAAAGGTAGACCAAAGGAAAAAGGATCAGCAATAGGCTAGTAACTGATTATTACGAGCCAATCCATAAGTTACAGATCATTTCTAAAAACAGAATACCACGATGAAGAACGCCACGACCACAAGAAAGTGACAAACAATATCATACCTTACGTTACCCACTACTCTCACTCTGAACTGGGAAAACCAAGAGATGAAAAATATGCAGGTCATCAAAAAGTATGTGGGTATTAATAAGTCGCATCATGTATGAACATTTGCTAATTTCTAGATGAAAAGCAAGGGCACTAGTCGTTGATGGTCTTCTACATAAAATGGGCCTTTAGCTTGTTTTATTAATTGCCTAGATGTGCAATGTAATACTCCATAGTTTTTAACTTTCAAGCAGTCATTAATCGATCATGGATGATGCTGGATGCAGTAGTTACAGTAGTTACTCAAATACAAGCTTATCTAAGCATCTTATATTTAATGTTGCATCCACAATGTATCCACTCATATAAGACGGAAACCATTAGCTCATGATGTGGATTACATGACTGTTGTTGCGGTTATGGTAACAGCTAGCCATTTAGATTGTGATAATCATATAACCATATAAGTTCCCAATCAAGTTTTCATCAGTGCGCGCATAGCGACATTTAAAGATGGTGGAAAAGGGTATAATACTTGACACCTCAGTGTGTTTGTGGACGGAATCACCGAAAAAGAGTTAGAATAGTGATTGTGGGTCGTTCCTCAGGTGTCATTCTATTACCCTTTTGGAAGAGTTGACGACGAGAATTCATAAGTATTTGAATTCTGACTAATATTGGATCAAATGTGGCTGATTGATAAAGGGGAAGTTCCTGAATTCAACCAAAAATTGAAAGAGAGAGGGCATATTGAAATTGAATCAGCCCTCAACCTCCAAACACAAAATCGCTAATTTACAAATCTCTATGAAACAAATACTGGAGAGGGATGCATGAAATTGAAAAATCTGAAACAGTATCAGAAAATCTACAAACCCTAACAAATTTGTGATGCGAATTGCAATTAAAATGAAGAAAGAAAGTAAAAGAAGAAGAAGAAGAAGAAGAAGAAGAAGAAGAAGAAGAAGAAGAAGAAGAAGAAGGAAGGAACCTTGAGGTTTAGGATGACGTTGAGGGAATTTGATACGAGGAATTCTCTTCAAAGCGTGTGCTGCTCCTCCCATCTTTCTTTCTTTGATTGCGAATTGCGAGACTCTTCTTTTTCCTGGAAACAATGAATGAATGAATCAATCGATGAAATTTCAGACCTGCCCAACAAAACATGTACGGGAAATTTGGGGATCTAACCTACCTAGGTTAGCCGCAGGCCCATCATTTTAGTGTTCCATTGGGTTTCCTTAAATAAATCAGCTTGTTTTACTGAAGACGGGCACTATCTGTCACACGCTGAAGATAGATAGTGCCCCCTCACAACATCACAAGTGGAAGGGCAAGTATGGTGCTCCATTCAACTAAACATTCCCATAACTAGACCTGGTAAACGCCTATTTTGGGTTTGAACGGTGTCATTTTGGATTTCGGGTTTGCTTTTATATATTGGCCGAGTCATTAGTGGGCCAAGTGGGTTGAATTACTGTCGGGTCAGTAACTAAGGAAAAAAAAAATACTCCCTCCCACTTCCTTTTGAAGTAAAAGATCAATTTCATTAATAATAATAATATGTCATACAAGAATTGCAACAAAAATTAAAATTAACTGAATACAAATTTGTAAAAATCAAACAAAACAAACTCTTTCTAAAACCAAGATCGTTATTAGATAAAAGCGCTTCTGCACACCACTCTCTAAAATACCGTTGCTTCTTCATACCGCCAACTGCGAGGGGATCCATAGATCTGATAATAAAGTTTTGAAAGAGATGAATCTTGTCCGATATCACAAATCGTAAACAATAATCCAATATCCATTGCAACATCATATGACTACCGATAAGAACATTGATCTTCCACATAGTTCTTGAACCTCTCAAATAGAGGGATGAATCTCACACAAGATGAGGACAAAACTCACACAAAGGCGAGGACAAATCTCCAATAAAGGAGAGACAAGAGTTATTTGCATATAATTAATAAATATTTAGTAAGAAAAACGGAAAATTTGGGGCTTACCTCCACCAAAATTGGTAGATGGTAGCCCCTAATTGATGAACTTGAAAAGTTAGGGTTAGGGTTTTTAGAGAGAGGTTAGAGAGTTTTTAGCCCCTCCCACTTCCTTTGATGTTCCTCTTTCCCTTTTCGTCCAATTTCATTGTTGTTCCCTCTTTCCTTTATTAGACAAGTTTGTGTGGTCAAAATTTAACTACATGTGGGGCATGTATATTGTATGGTCCAAAATGAGTCTCTTAATTCCTGGGCAAAAAAGAAAAGGGAACAACAAAGAAAGTTGGAGGGAGTATTTAGTATTATTACCTATTTTTAGTTCTATACTTTTAAATTAGTCATTTTTAGGTCATGTTTGGTCCGGTCATTTTCGGGTTGGGTCTTGTTCGGGTCGGATAAGTTCCAGGTCACACAGAGTTCGGGTCTTCTTCGGGCCGGATAGAGTCAATTCGGGTCTCGGGTCACATTCAAGGGTTGTAGTTCAGGTTAACCAATGCGATACTCTAGTACAGACGTATAGTATCAAATAGTACACTAACACGAGTAGAGTTAAATAGACTATTATCCGCGAGTGACCACATCATTGAAATGTTCTAACTTCTTGAGGGCAAGTACAATGAAGCTAGATTTTCAAGCTAGTAATGCATTCCAATGGTTTTATTTAATTTTTCACTAGCTAGATTTGACCCACATTTTAACATACCAACTTTTTATTGGTTGTTGGCTAATGGTAGGTCCATTTAAGCAAATTCAAGCAACTAGCTTAATAAAGCTAGTTGCTTAAACAAAGCTAATTTACATGCACATCTATCACGAAGAATTAAAGGATGGATGACATAGAAATACAGTGAAAAATAAAATAAAACCTGACACATAAAAAATTGCCTAAGACGACACATATCACTCAATAGATTATTCAACATGCCTTTTCATTGTCATAAATTCTCATTTGTGACGGACACTATCCGTCACAAATGAATGACGGATACCATTTTCTCTCACAAAATACCCATCAAGGGTGAGTGGAGAAGCACATAGGGGGTGCCCACCTTGTCCCCTCTACCCATTTCCTCTCACAAAATACCCGTCGCAATATCCGACCCGTCACAAGCAAGACCTACTGTTTCATTGTAGTATATGGTATAAATTGTATAAAAAAAAAGATAGAGACGTAGATATTTTTGGATCTTGCATATATAACTAATAATATGGGCAATAAGTCTTGCTTGTGACGGATGGTATCCGTCACAAGCTTCCGACGGGTTGAATAATACCATATTATGTGCAAATGGTAAAAAAGTGACTCTATGTGTAATTTGTGACCAATTTTAACTTCAATGTCATATAACTGAAATGGCTACATAGTCAGTTATAATGGTTATATCTGCTTATATTTATTAAATTTATGATGTTTTCAATTTTCTTACAAATGTAATAGGCTACAATGTTTATTAAAATAGTGACAAGTTGTATATTTGAACAATGTGTAATTTGTGACTAATTTGAACTTAAATGTTTCCAATTTTCTTGCAAATGTAATATGGTTACAATACATATTAAAATGGTGACCAATCACAAGTTGGCAGATCTATATGGTTATCATCCGCCCCATTTCACACTAATATGGTACCTATTCGACCCGTCACAAGCTTGTGACGGATAGTGCTGTCACAAATAAGAATTTGTGTAATATGGGTGGGTAAATAAAATGTAATTGGGCTTACCAATTCCAAACGATCGCCTCGTAGTAATTTATAAGAAAAACTAGTGTCTTTCGGGAAAACTGTCCTCCTTATACCAAAATGGATCCTCTCATTCATTTACCTTTTTATTTCCAAATAAATCTACAACCATCCGATCGAGCCTAATTTTAATCCGGACCGTCGAGAAGCAATGGACCTCCATTTCTTTTTAACTAATGGAGAGGATTTACTCTCTCCTTATACCACCTAAGTCTTTATAATATTTTATTTGATAGATTGTTTTTAGGTGTAAGGCCCTGTTCTTTTGGACTTATTTTTGCTTAACTTAACTTAACTTAACTTATTTTTGCTGAACTTTTCTGAACTTAACTTATATTTGCTGAACTTAACTTATTTTTCCTGAACTTTTCTGAACTTATTTTTGCTGAACTTAACTTAACTTATTTTTGCTTAACTTTTCTGAACTTATTTTTGTGAACTTAACTTAACTTATATTTGTTGAACTTAACTTAATTTTGCTTAATTTTTCTGAACTTAACTCATAGAAGTTTAACTTTTCTGAACTTAGCTTATATGGGCTTACTTTTCCGAACTAAATGAATATTGACTTAAATATAATAAATTATTATTATTTTTTTTTATATAAACACTGGGGAACTTTTATTAAAAGTTAAGATAATACTTCGTATACTACTTTCCTTTATATATTTAAATATAATATGTTCATACATCTTACTTCTTCAATACATAATTACAAAGTAAATGAGACGGTAGATAAATTTTTTTTGATGATTTTTTTTTAAAGTATAATGTTTGGAGTAAATAATTAATGTCTTGTTCTTTGCTTTTATTTTAATAAAAGTCGTACGAGAAGTATCCTATGTAACGGTCTTTTTCCATGTATTTTTGCAACATGTGACCACTTTTTGGTTAATAGTGACTACTTTTGGGAAAATAATAATTTTCCTATGCGATTGATCACTATTTAAAAAAAAAATAGTCGCACATGAGACGGTCAGTCGGTCACACAAGAGAATTTGTAAAAATCGTAACTTTATCAAAAGTCGTCAATACTATAAAAAGGGTATGAGTTTCTACTTAACTTAACTTAACTTTTCTGAACTTATTTTTGCTTAAATTTTCTGAACTTATTTTTGCTGAACTTTTCTGAACTTATTTTTACTGAACTTAACTTAACTTATTTATGCTGAACTTAACTTATTTTTGCTAAACTTTTCTGAACTTAACTTATTTTTGCTGAACTTAACTTAAATTAAGTAAAGAAAAGTCCAAAAGGACAGGGCCTAAGAACTAAGAAGGACACTACTCCCGAAAAATACAAGAAATTTTCAATTTATAAACAAAAATAAAAAGGATGAGCCAATGTGGTTATGTGGGAAGGTGGAGGAGTCCAGACGAAGAAAATGAATGGTCGTTAATTAACCAAATAAAATGTAGACTGACTAATTATCATCATCATCATTTAGTCTCGAGTCTTATATTTTTGTTCATCTTGAATTCAAACTATACTAGTTTTAATATTCCACGATTACGCCATCTTTAATTCAATAATCATAGCCATTAAAACACCCTCCTTTCTCATCAGGCTGTTCCAACTTTCCATCATTATTCATTTATACCATATATACAAATTAATTAGGATTATACAAAGTATAAAAATATATTCATACATACAGAGTAATCCAAAACATCAGAAACTATGAAATCAATTCCAAACACATTTACTGTTTTATTATTATTATTATTATGTTTAGTAATAGTCCAATTATGTTGGTGTTCACAAGCATCAGTCGAAATATGCTCCTCCTTTTCGTGCAACCCAAACCAGCAAGACACAATTATGTTTCCATTTCACGTGCCTCGAAACCAATCCAACCGATGTGGCTACCCTGGCTTCGACCTATCCTGTGGTCGCAACGGTGAAACCTTTCTAAATCTCTCTTCCAAGCCGCTGACCGTTATGGCCATCTCCTACAGAGACCAAGTCATGTTAGTATCCGACCCTGGCAAGTGCATCGCGAACACGGTCCTCAACTTGAACCTTACATCCACACCCTTTTCCTACGGCCAAGAAGACATGCCACCGTACACTTTCTTGAACTGCTCCCGAACCAAAATCACCAACGTCGACACGAGTCTCTTTCCTTGGACTTCGGTCGTTGCTTGTTTAAGCGAGGGTGATTATACGGTCTTGACAACATTCGATAAGGAGTCAGAGAAACAACTAGTGGATAAGATGAAGTGTAAGGTGATTAAGACAGTAAACGCCGCGTTTTGGTGGACCGGGATGTATGAAGGGTACGTTCCTCCGGATATGAGTGATGTTTCATTGGAGTTGGGTTGGAGTGTTCCCAACTGTGGAGACTGTGTTCTTAAAGGTGGTTTTTGTGGCTTTGCTAATGATTCTGGCCTTGCTGTTGGTTGCTTCTTTCCTCCCGATTCTGGTGGTACGTTTCAATTCTTTTCGATTTTTTTTAACAATGCCCGCAAATTTTTTTATAATATTTGTAAAGTAGGTCGGTTTCATGCTGAATTCTCGAAAATGGGTTCAATTAATTTATAAATGCTTGGCGAAATCAAGATTTGAATATATAGGGTTAGAATATAGACGGATTCTGGGTAAAATGATTAATAAGATAGAGTAACTTGGATGTAATAAAAATTTGTAGATTTTAACTAAAAATTATTATACCTTAAGAACACTTAGCTAGCCATTATTGATCCGCCATCAAAGCTATATAGTTGACATAGTCGTTATATTTCGATTTCGCACGTTAATTACAATTTACAATTATGTTGACAAAAATATAAGGTGTCATAGTATATATGATTTGGCGTTTTCCACATTATAAAATCAAACAATTACTGTGTAATATTTGTTGTGAGATAGCGTGTGGTTGGCGTAGAGTTAGGATTACGGGTTGGTACTTATACATAATTAAAATGGATTAGTAAGTTTAATTAATATTGGTGACGTACAATTAGATTTAAACATTAATATTTGCTAATTATAAAAATACCGGCCATCAGCCTGACTCAGGGGAGGTTCTGATAATTTATAGGTAAACAACCAATACTAATAAAACAGAGGGTGATGTGGTTGATTTGAGATGTTGATTTGTCAACTGCTGCTATCCAATCCAATAAAGATTCAAACTCATATCTTCAATTCCACGTATAGGCATTGAACAAAAGTCATGCTTTAAACTTCAAAGGTCTATGATCAACTTTCATGGTTGAATATTTGCTACGAACCAACCAATTCAATTGTCTTTGTGATTCAAATCCAAAATAAACGGCTGAAATTGTCTTCTAATGGATCGGATTTAAAAAGATTAGTTATTGGAAATGTTTTCTAATCCGAACCACATGTATATTGGTAGAATTCTATATAATGTTATGCGAAAAGTATTTGCAATTGTTTTATACACGATTATTAAGCTAATGGAAAAAAATGAGATTATAGAGCATCTTCAATGGTTTATGACTTTATGTCTAGGACTTAATTGCAAAATTTACAAAATTATAAGACCATCTCCAATGGATAACCACAAGATAGAGTAGCTTAGTTTGCCAATTCAGTTTTTTAATCTAATTTGTTCTTCGACTACATACTACTCCAATGGTTAGCTACAACACTTTCTAGCTTTATGGGTCCCACATTAATATTTTTCTCCAATAAAAAATTTTTCTTTTTATTTTTTTTAATCCAAGCTACATACTTGGTAAAGCTACAATGCTCATAAGCTACACTCATTATCATGGTAAGCATCATGCTTGATAATTTACAATAATTGCAAGCAGATCCTTATATAAAACCATTGAAGTTGCTCTAAGAGCATCTCCAATGGTCGGCTACAATACGTTGTAGCTTGATTTGTCAAGTCGGTTTTTTACGCTAATTTGCTTTACAGCTACATGTCGCTCCAATGGAAAGTTACAACACTTTGTAGCTTGTACGGGTCCCACTTATTAGTTTTATCCAATAAAAAAATTTAACTTTTCTTTTTTTTCATGTCAAGTATGTAGCTTGACAAGGCTACAATGCTTTCTAGCTACATTTGTTTACCCCCTCTCCAATGGTAAGCTACTTGCTTGAAATTTTACAAAAATTGCAAGCAAGTCCTTAAAAACAACCATTGGAGATGCTCTAAGCATGTAGCTTATCATTGGAGTGAGAAAATTCAAGAGTAGCTTGCAAGCATGTAGCTACAAAATGTTGCAAGCATGGCTTGGATTAAAAAAAAAAATTAAAATTATCTCATTGGATGAAAGTAGGAATGTGGACCAATGGAAGCTACAAAATGTTTTAGCCCGCCGTTGGAGGCGTACGTAGCTGAAAAGCAGCGTAGTTTGAAAAATCGATGTGGCAAATCAAGCTACATCGTACTGTAGTTGTCCATTGGAGCTGCTCTAATTATTAGAAAAATTAAAAGCAACTTGGAGTGAGGAGGAAATGTAAGAGTATCTCTAATGGTTCTGCTTGCAATTTTTGCAAAATAATGAGCATGTAGCTTATCATTAGAGATGGAAAATTGAGATGTAGCTTGCAAGCAATGGTAGCTTTACCACCTACATGCTTGCTTTAGGAAAAAAAAAAAAGGTAAATTTCATTGGATGAAAGCAAGTACGTGGGAGCCATACAAACTACAATACGTTGTAGTTTGCCATTGAAGCGTATGTTGCCGGAAAGTCGGGTAGCTTTAAAAATCGATATGCCAAACCAAGTTACAATGTATTGTAGCTGACCGTTGGAGATGCTCTAATAGTCCTCACTCATATGGGTTAATTAATTTACTAGAAAAGGAAATTGTAAACTATTTAATGAAAACCCAAAAAATAAAATTGTAAATTATTAACTAGGACAGAGTACAAATGTATAAAATGTATTTGAATACACTTCTTTTCCTATTTTTGAGTTTTTTATTTCTTAGGATTAGACTTTTTGTTTATGTTAGATATTGATTGTTAAACGACAACGGGGCGAGATCGATAAAGGGGGATAGTGTGCCCGGTAGAGGGGGACATGCTGTTGTTAGTAGAGGTTGGTAGTGAGGTCACCGGTAGAGAAGGTGTGGAGGGAGAGGCGAGCATGAAGGAGGGGAATTAGGAAGGCTAGGATGCTTCGTCGATGGGCGGAGTGGAGGCCGGTCAGGGCCGACGCATGGTGGGGTGAGTGGGAACAGGGAAGACATTGTCGTCAATGGTGGGCAAGTGGGTGGTTTTTAGTGGGACGGTGGTGGTGGTGGTGGTAGTGGTAGTGGTAGTGGAAGCTAGAGAGAGTGGTTGGTAAGATATACTTTATGTGGAAGTTCTCTTTTTATTAAATTATTTTTAAATGTAGTACAATGATGATGGTCGACGACTATGTTGCTCGGACTCGTTTAGAAGGATCAGACATGGGTGTGTGTCCAAGTGTCGCACTCAACTTTTTTTTTTATGAAAAATATGCATATTTTGGCTTAGAATGAGGTGTCGAAGTGTTATACCCTTGTCCTAGTGTCAGGGTCGGACACAGGTACGTGAGGGAATTAGAAGAGTCGGAGTAACATAGGTTGACGATACGTAGTAGCGTAGGATGGTGGTTTATGGCGATGACATTAAGAAAGAACAAATTGAGACTGGGAAATCGGGAATTGAGAGGGGTATAATGATGTAAAAAATATACTCCCTCCGCACATAAGTGTCCGTCCCATTTCTCTAATATATATGTGACTATCAGACTATGTGAGGAGTATTTTATTGAAATGAGACGAACATATGTAGAGGGAGTAATACGATGTGTAACGCGAGAATGAATACCCTTTGAAACCAACACCAATTTACTCGAGCCAGTAGCAAATTATCTTTCTTTGGGTGCACATATGGCAAAGCTATAAATGGGGATGATTTCTACATCAATGTCTCCAATTTATTTAATACGAACTGTGTTTGGCAAAAATTCACTAATGACAATGGACTTAGTACAATTACTTGCTTGTCTCTTAATGGTGTAAATTTTCCATCTTCTTACAGGTCTTCCAAGGAGTGCAAAATACGGGCTAGTACTAGGAGCAGGAATACCTGCGATTCTATGCATGATTGGACTTATTTACTACATTAGTAGCCGGGCTAAAGCACGAAACCAAAATCGAGGATACCCAACCACAGAATTATCTCCGGCAATCTTTCCTCAACCCATGATACTTACAGTAGGGCTAGATAGGCCGACCATAGAATCATACCCGAAAACCATATTAGGGGAGAGTAAGCGCCTTCCAAACACCAGTGACGGAACTTGCCCAATTTGCTTATCGGATTATCTACCAAAGGAGACCTTGAGGTCTATCCCTGAATGCAATCACATCTTTCACGCTGATTGTATTGATGAGTGGCTTCGGATGAATTCGACATGTCCTTTATGTCGTAAGTCACCACAATAACTCTATTGAGGTACAGGAAAATAACTTGAAATGTGATTGTCACCGGTAAATAGTCATTTTTTTTGTTATCTTATGCACAATTTTTGATATTCTATCATACATACACTCACCTTATACTTGTAAGAGTTTCATTGAACCACAATTATATTATACGGAGTATAACTTATTACGGGGTATTTGAAAGCAATTACCTACTCATGATTACATCAATTATGTTACTCGTTTTTTTGTTTATGCAATGGGAGCCATAAGCGCAGTATTGATGCAGATGAGTTCAAATGCTTCTAAATGCTGATCATAACTAAAAGTTGCAGATAATAGTATTTGTCACATAGGTGTAAACAGCTAATGCTAAACACCGTTGATGATGATAATGATATGTAAATAAGGAGGACTGCACAGAAATAGCCAATTCTGACAGCAACTTCCCTGAAAACAGTGAATGCAATGAACTTTCAGAGCTCGATTAAAAATAGTAAATGATTTTTAAAATTCATGAAAATTTGTGACAATTAATTTTAATATAAGATCTAAAACTGTCCCAAGTTTCAGGATTTTGAAGGACCTCTAAGTATTTTTAAGAAATTCACAAACAGACACAGATGTTCAAAATTCAGACAGAATTCCTGTATGCTGTAAATGTGAAATCTTTCTGAGATAACAAGGGATATAATCAACACAAATGACTCTAAGCAAAGCACAAGAGACTCAAGTATTGATTTGGGGTGTCAGATTAAATAGGCTCAAGCAAAGCACAGAATTCCTAAGTAATCTAACAGACAATGAACAACTGAATCCT
>JAGPOY010000551.1:0-17590 GCA_018983105.1 Silene uniflora | reverse complement strand
ATAGGAATTATTAGGAGGAAAATAACAAAGATTCAACACCTAATTTAGAAATTTCTTGAAAGAGAAACCCTACCAAGAACCAATAGCAGAGCAACACATATGACAAAGAAAACAACCAGAAAAGATGACATAACTAAAATTGCAAATATTGCCTAAGTAAGTAAACAAACAAAATATATTTACCAATAAAATTGTTTCCTTGTAAACTTGGATATTCTTGTGTTGCTAATTTAGTGACACAACAACAATTGAAACTACAACAAATGTTGTCATAAATGTTTCCACATGCATTTCCCAACTAACATTAAATATGCTGATCCAATCCAATCAAACCAGTCTTACAGATTCTTGACCATTTTAAGTAACAAAAACATTTACCAAGAAAAGTAAGAGAATTAGAAAAAGGCAAAGTACAATACCAACAAAAATAACAGCCAATACCCAGAAAAAGTAAAAGCATAGGAGACTAGATAAGATAAGTCGGATGTACGCAGTCTTACCCAAAATAAAGACGGGTTTTGAAAGCCGAAAGGAAGTAAGGAAGGACCTTTTGGGATTAGATGAGGAAGAGAGAAGAAGCAAAGAATAGAGATGCTGGGTTGAAGTTGGGCATGTTCCCCTCTTTGAAACCTACTTCTCCTCCAATCCCTATTATTTTTTATTTTATTTTTGGGATTTTTTTGAATTATTTATTAAGAGTAATTGTTAATTGTGAATTATTGTGATGAAACTTTCTACTCTATACGAGTCTATGAATTTGTATGGATTTGTCTTTCTCTATTGGAAGTTGATTTGAGGTTGGGAATAGTGAAAGATGACTGATTTTATTAAATTTGCTTACTGAGTAGTTATACTGCTCCAGTTACCAACAACATACAGTAGACTTCAAAAGGAATCCAACAAATTTACTTCATTTTAAAGTTTTATTCGTATTAAAATTTGAATTTTTTTTTGTTACTCCTAGTATGTAGTGTTTTTAGAGAAATTACATTGAGTTAAATACAAATTCTCATTTAAAATTGGATTATTTGTCTTAACCCTAAGATCGGTCAAATATCACATACACATACGACAAAATATAGTGCATGGTGATTAGCAAAAGTTTGTCTTATATTTATAAGTGGGGTGTTATTTGACACGTTTTATTTTCATGACGAATATCTATCTTAAGAAAGACATGTTATGAGTAAAAATGTGACTAATTTCGAGATAAAGCTTGTAGCCTTCTTGGCTTAAATTTTCATTCAAAAGGAGAAATTACTTTTACTTAGTACTGAAATGGAGTTAGAATGCTAATGAGATCAAAAATTTCATTTAAACTCCCTATAATGTCATACTCCAATATTCAACTTCTGTTCCAAAGTACTCCCTCTGTCCCGGTCATTTGTTGTCCTTTTCCATATTGGGGTGTGTCAGTCATTTGTTGTCTTTTCTATTTTAAGAATGAACTTGATGAGCAATTTGATCATTCATACCCAATTTATTCCACTTGTCATTTAGTAATTGACTCATTCCTCTTTTTTTAATCTTTGTGCCAAAACCAAAGGACAACAATTGACCGGACGAAGGGAGTACTTTGTATTTAAAAATTGATTTCATTCCATGATTCAACCAAACAACTAAAAATAAGTATGAGATTTTAAACTCATTCCTTAATAGTATGACATTCTATTTTATTCCTATCATTCTAAATTCTATTCGAACACCCTGTTTTTCTTACCAAGAATAAGAAAATTTAATTTAAAAGAATGTAAAAATAATAAGTAAATGAATGTAAAACTACAAAAAGAATAGTTAATGTTATTATAAGTTTACGATTTTAATTATATCTTTTTGTTTCCGAGAACATGTGTCATTTTACATCGGCATAGATAGTCTCCCTTGTAACGGGTATATCGATCACAAGCTTGTTATAAGACGGAAATCAAAATGTCTAAAGAGACGATGACTTATCTTTATCTACTTTTATGGATTCTTTAAGTTTGTGAGGGATCCGTTATATATGTGAATTTATGATCCTAGAAATAGAATGCAGGCCGTGGTACGACTGGTCTCTCCATATCTACTGTTTTACAAGTCAGGAGTCACTAACTCCACTATGTTGAGGATTTGTCGTTTAGCAAAGTCATCAGTGTTATGATCAGCAAAGGGGGGGCCCGCATGTTTCGTAAGTAAACAAAAGGCAACAAAAGTGATAATGTAAATGGTGATGTGTACGCTGGTCGGAGAACGATATTCCGAAAGTGACTTCCATTTTTATGCCATCCCTCCTTTTCAAGTGTTGTGGGATCTTTAGCCACGTCTAAAATCAACTTAACGTATACGCGCTCTGACGTGGTAGAATATGGAAAACAGGAATACGATAATCCCTATTTATGGAGTCGTTTGGTTCAATCAAGCGGAATTGAATAGAATGGACTTTGGTGGTATGGAGGGAGGTATGACTCTATGAGGTTTTAAATCACACTTAGCTAAGGAAGGGTAATAGGGTAAGATTTTTGGTAAATCTTGAGACAAGACTCACCCAAAACTATCAATAATCTGCCTAAGACTTAACAAAGTCTTAAGTTGAGAGACTCAACTTAAAACTTTGGGTGAGTCTTGATCACCTTGAATGAAAGTAATAAAATGAGTGGATCTCATGTGTCAATTCTTTTTGTTTAAAAAAAAAAAGTAAAGTGAACAAAAGTAGACTATGAAGTGAGTTTGGCGGATAATGTATAAAGTCTTGAGTGAGTATGAAGCAAGTCTGAACAATAAAGAAATAATTAAAGTTAGTGGAAAACTGGTGTGATAGAGTCAAGACTTGTGAGGGTCTTACTGATAATCTCACAATGATGTTGTTTGATTAACCAAATTTGTAAAAAGGGGAATGGAGTTTGATTATTAGGAGGGTGAGTATTAAAAGGGTTGGGGACCTGAGATGGAGTTAGAATTCATTAAGTATCTAAATCTAACTTTATTCCAAATTACCCTGACAAAATAACAGAATTAATCAAATCTATTCTTCCCAAAGTAACCAACCAAGCACCCCCGTAAGATGTTCTTAAAATGATAAATATATACAGAGTAAAGATTTTCACTTTTTCGATCAATGCATCATTTTGTTTTTGTGTTATATATAATACTTGTCCCGTTTTAAGTTTATGACGAATATGTCCATTTTAAATGTGAATTTGTATTGAGTAATTCATGTGGAACTCCTAAAATGTGTTTCTTTGCAGAGGATATCCAATTTTTTAAACTTGTGCACATAGTACCCTCGAGGTTTGATTTTCATATACAACAAGCTTTTTACCGTCCTAAAATCTTCAGTATTGCTTAACTCTTTGACCAAAATTCGAAATAGGCCATTTTTTTTCAAATTGATTACCTCATCAAGATCTACGATTTGATAAAACGAAAATGAGCCTTTGGAGATTTAAGATTAAAGTTATGGTTGATTGGAGCCTTGGAGGTTATCGTAAATCAAGAGCCCTAGAAAACATCGGTTGACAATTACTTTTTCTCAAACCGTAAATATCAACGAGATAATCAATTTGTAAAAAGAAATTGCCCAATTCCGAATTATGGCATAAGAGTAACTAGTTTTAAACCAGTGCACGGGTATGTATTGAGGCCGTTATGGGCGTTTTAGTGATGCAATTATAAATTTGAATTTCTGTAATGATGAAAACAAATGTACATTTCTTCTAATATCTTCTATACGTCATCACTGTGCAATCTTGTTTCAAAACAATTTATAAATGCAATGGATGCAATGGTTTAAACTGAAACCACGTAATAATACATTATTGTAAATACAATGTGCAAAAGTGAAACAAAGATAAATAATTTGAAAATAAACTTGAATATATACAAACTACTCTAAAAATTGGAAAATTTCCAGTGGTAGTATTAGATGTATGCATATCAGAATCACAAATTAATATTTTCAACCCTTCTTTTCTTGTGACCCTAGAAAGTGCGACATAAAGCTGACCATGGCTAAACACCGGTCTTGGGAGATAGATGCTGACCTGCGATAAAGATTGACTTTGACAAATTCAAAATTTGAACAATGTATTTTATTTAATTCGTAAAATCTAGGACCGTTTACAAATAAATCCCGCACTTGTATAAAAGACGTGTACAATTTTACAACTTCGACTTGACATTATAGATGGACTGCGTCACTTGTTGGACCCAACAACAACTCACCCCATCTTTATTGGGCCGTATAAAAATTGGCCCATGGCTAACCTCCCTCCCATGGACCTAGTAACCAATCCCTACAACCTACTCATATATATTCCCTCCTCCCCTAACTAAAAACCCTAACCCCAGCCCTTGTCCTAATCCGCCTCCTTCACTCTCTCTGACTAAAAACCTCACTCTCTCACTAAACATCCCCAAATCTCGTCTTCCTCCTCCATCTTCATGGCGATTACACCTACAACCATCCCTTTGCCTTCCTGTTTCTCCATGTTCATCCATGTTCCTCCTTCATGGTGATTATCTTCTCCATATTGATGAAGAAATCTCAGCAAGTATTCGGGGTTTTGAAATTTTCTGGGTTTTACCCGATCTTGAAGGATTTAGATTGTTGTTCTCCTAGCATTAAACCGAATCCTTGAACATAGGCTCTGGTAATTTCCTAAAATCTCTTCTTTTTTAAAGTTATTGATTGTAAAATCATCCATGTTAAATAATTAAAATTGGTTCTAAATTGTATGTACTTAATACGAAACTTTTAAGATTTGAGAAAAAAAAAGTCGAATCTTAAGAGTCTAAACAGCCGATTCTTTACATATTGTAAGAAAAGCGTTGATCTTTAGCATGCATGTTGGAAATCTGTGCTTAGTGAGGTTAAAAAGGCAATTATTTACATATTGATGCACTTGGATGTTGTAAATATGTGGTTTATCAATTGCATGTCAACATTTTTAGGTGATTTTTTTTTTCTCCGTAGCTCTATACCTCTGGCAAAAAAAAATGTGTGTTTTTTTAGGTCAAAAGTATAGATCTATGGTTGTAAACATGATAAATGTATTTGTTCTAATATTGAAGCTATATGTATAAAATAAAGTGCCAAAATATTATCACAATCGTCCCAATGTTTGACGTTTTTTTGTTTTATGAAAGACTGAAATTGATGAGTTGATATTTTCCCCTGCATTCATGAATCAAAGTTTGAAAGAAATTGCACCCTAACAATTTTATTCGATCACTGGTCTTGATCGTCGAATTACTAAGCTTAATAGTCGAATTTTGTTAATTTAAATTGCATTTTGATGTTAATTTACATTGCATGTTTATTTTGTATTCACATGATTAATGTATCAAACTGGTCAATGATAACATGACCCGCGATAAGAAAACACAATCCGCAAACCAATTGAGTCTGACCTAACCCAAGTCTAATTGACCAGACCCAACACAATTATGTTTAACCTGGACCAACCTATTCCATTCTGACCTAACCCATGATATATTGGGTTGGCCTAAACAACCCAAATTAACAATGACCCTATCCAACCTAAATCAATCCCAACTGGATTGTCATAACCCAACTTAACCTGGGTCACACCAGACCTGACCCAACCCCAATTAGATTGACCTAACCCAACCTAACTTGACCTAACCCAGCCCAACATGAGTCCATCTAACCCAACCCACCGTTTCTTGGTCTAACCCCAACCCATGTTAGTTCAACTTGACCAATCCCAAGTTGGATTGACTCAACCTGAATTGTACTGAACTAACCTAACTTATACTAACCTGACACATCCCAACCTGGACTCATCAGACCCAACCTAACCCAACCAAACCTGGACCCACCTGACCCAACCAAACCACAACCTGTCCAGACCCGATCACACTTGTGTTTCACTTTACTCAATCAAAATGGACTTTTACAATTTATCAAGTCATTCAACTCTGAAATATTATCACTAAGTTAGTACTAATAAATAAGACTGGCAATTTTTTTTCAATTATTTGCAGATCATCTATGGACATTTTCAAATCATAAAAGTTAAGTATCCTTTGATTATTTCTTTTTCTACTATACCTTTAACTTGTCTATTTCTCATTCTGCTACAATTGTGTACTAACAATTCTAACTGTGACTAAATGCAGGAAAATTATGCAATTGTTTCTATATTGCAAGTTAAGTTACATTCCTGAATTGAAATTTTTTTCAACTTACCTAATTTTTTTGTCATAATATTCCTGAATTTGTGTTATAATAACCAAATTGTATGTCTACTTACAGGCTATAAAACCAACATTTGGATCTAAGGGAGCATGCAAGTATTTGAGGGGAGGAGATTAAAGTTAAGTTTTCACAACAACTTGTAACAAATCTCTGAGAGTTGTGCATTATATCAGAATCAGACTATAGAACATACTTTAGAAGGTTTATGCAGATATTTTAAAGACTTACTGTTTTCTGTGTTCTTTGGCTGCTGTCTTCCCTTTTTTTTTGTGCTCTTGCTGCATTTCTATTCTCCATGTTTCACAGACCACTCATTGAATCATAGTTCCTCTGGTCCTTCAATCCTGTTCCTTGCTTGATCCTCAAATTGTACCTCTAAAGCTTGACAATATTGATAATAAAATCACTCTAAATATGATTGCCTACAAAAATCTGTTCCTCTAATTTGTAATGGCTACTTTGTGTTAACTTTCTGACAGTATTGAAAATAAAATATTGGGATTTAAATTTGACAGGAGAAATGAATGTCAATTGATTTGATGATTGTGTTTTTTTGGTGTTAAGCATTCATAAAAATTAACTATCTACTGCAGTTGAGGGCTATCCCACTACTTTTATAACTGAATCTTGAAGCACATAAATTTTGACCAACTGACATAAGCTGTTATTTCAGAGGAAAAAAATAGTCTACTGTTTTTTAAAGATTTTTTAACCCATCTGTCATAACTCGGGCCAATAGCGTAGCTGCTGTCTTTGTATCCGTTTATTTATTAGCCCTCCTTTTTAAAATTGTTGTTCAATATTTTACGGTCTTTAAGCACTTGAAAATTGTTTATTTGAAATATTGGTAAAGTGTCCACAATTGTATTTCATAATTGTAGTCCTTCATAATGGAATTAAAACTGCCACTTTGGCAAACTTTGGTTTTCCTATTGACATAAACGCAAGTAAATGATTTTTGGTACGAAATAAATGAAATTTAAAGTAGTCAACTTGGGAATAAATTGTGCATTGATATTGCTGTAGGGAAGTACATTAATACTGCTGAAATATTAGATAGAATGCTAAGAACATCAAAGATAAGTAAGCCCTTTTGCAGCATAATGGTTGTTCTGTCCATATGCAAGAATCTTTGATCTCTGTCCTGCCTTGTTTCCAGTTGCATCCACACCTTGCATTTCCATGATGCTTCATTAGTGCCTTGTAAATGCCTCCTTGTTGTGCTCCATGTGCATCATTTTTTCTGCATGTTCAACTACCGAGCCATCTACCTTATCTATGAGTTTCTAAATTGTTCAACTACAACTTTTAAAAAAACTTAAGTCCATTACAAAATGCAAATTCAAACAAAGTCTAAAAAAAAAATCCAAAAGTCTTTTAAACGTGGTCCATCAAATGCTCTAAAAAAAGGCTTCCTACTTGTCCATTGGCTGTTTGCCCATCTTAATCTCCTGCAATTTTGTTGCAGATGACTTGTCGGACGGCTCCAGAAGCTGCATCACACTTTTCTGTGGCGTTATCTCATCAGCATTCACCACAGGTTCGGTTTCATTGAGCTTTCTCATTTGTTCGTAACATATAAAGAGTGGTTAGTAAAGCAACATTAGTTTAGGTCAAGAGAAGTTTACTGCTTTATTTGAATCAAATTCACCATCACTGAGTCTGTTTTTGATGTGTCCTCGCTTGAACTGGATGTTGCCTTTTCCTATAATAAAATCCAAATTATTATCAGAAAATGTAAGTAAACATTGTATATATAGCAAGTTAAAATAGAATCCTACATAATGTCACACCTTTCTTGCATCATTCATAGCATGCCACTTGGTTATCGTCCTACGATCAACACATAGACTAATCACACCATATGAATTGGAATTCTACTCAATATTAAACAGCTGTGTGACCCTTATCTTGGCCACAAAAGTCTTCTCAAGTAAAGGCCTAAAATCTGGAGGTGGTATGACATTGTAAATCTGAAATAAAGCAGGGTGTTTAAGTAAAAACAGTTTTATTTGCAATTACATTAACAACTAATTTGGATTTAAAAGATCTTGTTATGTACCTCATCTTCATCAAGGATTGCTTGAGCTGATTTCCCAAGCAATTCAGACATGACATCATCCCAGATTATGAAATGGAGCAAATCACCACTTTCATATGTCACATAAAACTTCACTTGAAACCTACAACACATAGCCACCATGAACTAAATTTTATATTTAAACTGCGTTAATCTAATTTATGTTAGAGGTCATTTTTGTAGAGTGTTTCATACCTTGGAATAGCAACTGGAACTCCAACTCCCTTCATTGTGCAAGGGATGACATCTTTAACTTTGTCACAATACCACAAACCATCCTCTCCTTGCTTAACTTTCGCTTGACATTGTTTGCATGAGTTGTAAAACCAACTATTAGTTGATATATCTAACTCAAGAAACCTTGCCAATGTCACATATGCTCCTCCTTTGGTCAGCTTTTCTATCTCACTCAAACTTTTGATGTTTGCACTTATGAGGATCGGAGGGTGGTATGCATCAATTTCTGGAGCGCCACCGTCATTATCATCATCTCTGTGGAAACTGGTAAGGGAACATTGCAATTAAGTAAGGGTAACATGTGACAGGTACATAATTTCAACTTTATTTTTAAAGTGCACTACATATTAGAAATGATGCACTTGGGATTGTGTCTACCCTTTTCTCTCCCTATATTATGGACCATTTGGGTTGTAACTTTGAAATTATGTTTCTTACATAAAGTTCACAATGATGTTTACATAAAAGCACTTCAACAAACAAACAAAAAATATCGAATTTTCTGGATTAAAGAGGCATACCTATCGTTAAATGCGTTGACTCGAGGAATATTTGGATTGACCAAAATCTTTGTTGCACCCCATGTTGTTGTTATACTTACTTCCCCTGCACAAAATTGAAAAAACTTGTCAATGTTTGTCATTATTTGTTTCCAAACTTATGTGTACTGATTCTCTTTAATTTAATTTGAGATTACCTTCATAAACTGAGCGCTTAACAAAGCGCATAACCAAGGTGGGCCTATTTTGGGGAATGGAATCTTCATCAATTTTTCCAATCTGGTCCACATACTCTCCAAACATGGAACAACACAGCAATTGGTTCCTAAAACAAAAAATTGTTTGTCTATGCTTAGGATTAAATGTCACCTTATACATGGTAAATAGAAAGTGATTACTTGAGGTGAGAACTTACTGTTCATTTCGTAGAATAATAGTCCTCCTCCTCTTGCTATGGCTGTCTTTGATTGGGTAAACATGCTCTAACCTTCCAATCACATCTACACATAAAGTCTATCTGGCATAGCACCCATAATGACTTCATTAAAAGTGCAGAAAGAATAATCAGATTCTGGTATCTCATCATTAGTAATGTGAAACACCCTTGTGCTATACTCAAACCAAATCTTGCAAGGATGAAATGTTGTCATGTCGAGTCCCACTCTATTTGATGATATGTTGAATCTTTTGATGATGTATGTGCTGCCTTCCTTAAGATGCTCTATGAATAGCCTTGTGAGCCTTTTGTTTACAGTTGGCTGAATGGTATCTCCCTGTTTGAGACACATCAATGTGTTATTGAAACATTACCAAATTGATTTTTGCAAACGAAATAATCAGTGGATTAGAAGAATGCTCACATTTGCGTCTATCAAAATGAGTCTACCCCTTGCACAGTATCTGGCTGACCATCGGCCTTTTTGTACCATAGTCTCATTACCCTAACAGTCACTTGCGAAGTTCTTGGTGTTGCTAGCTTGATCTCTGCAATGGGTACACTTTGGAATTGTGCCATTATAATTTTTGGTAATTTTTTGTGATGGTTTGTTAATTGCAGTAAAGTGACCAGATTTGTTATGCAATGGGTTATTTATACAGTGTTATAATCAACCCCTAACCCTAATAACCGACAACAACACCCATTTACCCACCTCCCTACTAAAACTAAGTAACTCCTGCAATGTTTCCCACTTCTCCACCAACTGCATTTGAGTATTTTTTTGTTTGTGAATTATTTACGCTTCTGATTATTTTACTTTGGAGTTTAAATGGATCGACTATTTTTGCAGATTGCACGGGTGAAGCGTAGTAAACATGACGATATTAAATTAGCCTTTAAAAAAACTTGTCGTAGTAGAAATTATTCGATAGCCTATCATTGATTGTTACCTACCAACTTCGGTGTGCGCGACTGATAGTCTAGTTGCCGAGATTTTTGCTCCAGATAAATCCTCGGTGATGAAGGGCTTTCTCGCAAGATCTGAGAGGATTAGTGCGTTTAAATTTTAATTCCGTATAAGCTTTTATTCGCATTTATTAAAATCACATTGTCACTACTAATTCATTTTATAAATTTTAATTTTTACGCTCTCAAAACATGTAATTCTTTTCCGTAATGTATTGTAACTTTTTCTTATAATTTCAGTCGTTTTTTATTAGTTCCGATTCTATGTTCGCCAATACTTTTCCGTAATGTATTGTACCTTTTTCTTATAATTCCGTTCGTTTTTTTATTACTTCCAATTCTATGTTCGCCAATGTAATTAATTCCGATTCTATGTAATTACTTAAATTTATAATTAATTCCATTTCTGTAATAATTTTATTTTTTTTAAAAAAAATGACTGACGTAAATTAGGATTTTATTTAGTAACGACTTCGATAATTGCTTTAATTCCCGACTTTCATCGACCGTCTTTAAGCGAAATCCGTTGCATAAAATAAATAAAACTATTGGAAAACACACGGGTCCCACCACCAACCTAATTTCTGAATAAAAAATATATTAAATCAGGTGCATTGCTGACGTGGCGCAATCATAGATCGGGAAATGCACCTGAATTAATATAGATAAAATGCTTAATTAATTTTTTTTTAACGATGGAAAGAGAATGTTGTACACTTGTACATGGAAATAAAATATCAGGGTATGATATACATAAACTTAAAATATTAGGTATCACGTTTAAATTCGCGAATTTTTCCCCAAATACCCCTACTTTTGTCAAAAAAAAAAAGTTTGACCACTCATATCTCTTAGTTATGAGATCGAAAAGTCGCGAATTGTTTTTCCTAATTGATCGTCTTTCTGAGATGTTCGATTTGAAAAAAAAAATCGTGTTTCTATATATCTTAGAACAGAGTTACGACTTGTCAAAGTTTATTCGTTCGAGAAACTTTGACGGACTTTTATTTTCGATCACACATACAGAAAATAAACCTTTTTTTTCAACATGTTTAGAAAAAAAAAATCGCGGCTATATAAAACCGTGACTAAGTGATATGAATTATGAGCATTTAAAATAATTTTTGAGAAAAATAGGGATATTTGGGGAAAAATGCAATCTTCAGAGGTACCATGGAAATTATCCCTAAATTTTTTGGTGCAAATAAAAAAGCAAATTGCAAAATTGCATTGGTAGAGTATTCCGGTTATATACCATAAATGGAGTAGTAGTTCGGTCACAACTCACACCTCCACAATTCATTTGAGTCAAAATTATCTCCATTTCCTAAAAACATTTCTAAAACTAAATGGAGAGTCCATTTCCTATTAGCGGACGAGATTGGATTCTATCAATATCGATTCACGATTTATGCATAGAAATAAAGGGTTAATAATGTATAGAGAGGATATTATTATTAAATGAGTTTGTGAGAGAAAATGTAGAGAAAAAAAATGGAGAGAAACCTAATTAAAATTCGGAACCGAACATGACAGAAGACCGGCTAATATTACATCTAGGGTTCTAGTCTTCTAGACCATGTCAAAATAGGGAAGTCTCTCTGGTAACGGTCGTCATTACCATCACAAGTTTTTGATAAATTAAGTATTGCTTATGTACATAGATAAGATAACATAGACAGTAATTTCTAGGCAATATGTTTTTGTTTTATTTACCTATATAAATAGTATTTAACCTATCACATTGAATTTGTGATCAAAATAAGGCAAATAGGATTATACATCTGGTTGTACCATAAGCATTGTACCATAAGCATTGTACAACCAAGTATAATAACTCGAGCTTATATATATTTTTTATGAGCTAATTTAAAGTTTATGTTTTTAATGTGTAAATGGATGAGTTCAATAATTTTTAATAAAGCTCATATTCTTTAATATAAAGCTCATATTCTTTATCAAAAAGCTCGAATTCTACACCGTACAACCATATACAACTGGTTGTATAGTCCATGAACTGTCAAAATAATGTATTGATAACGTAATCGGTGCCTTGCTGCAAGGCCTAAACAAGAGTGGACCCAAATCTAAAACAAGACACGACGCATTTAATCAGGGAGAAATCGAGTGGGGGGCCAACTGTTTTAAGTGTGTTCAAGGTGGGGGATTGGCACTTGGCAGTTTGACACATTATATAAACACACATGCAATTATGCAAATGAGTATGACCCGGATCAATAAGTGTTACTTGTGACGGATATACCCGTCACAAGCTTGTGACGGGTCAAGTATTACCCACATGAAAGATAAGACAAAAAGTAAAATGTATAGGGAATTACAAAGTACTTGTCTTTATCTTTCTATGTGGGTTTATTTGATCCGTCACAAACTTGTGACGAATATCAATCGTCACAATAGATCGGATTGTTGTAAATAGTTAATTATACACCTGAGTAAGAAAGGTAAATGCATGAAAATGAGAGATATAATATAAGATGGATATATTAGAGACTAAATGGAGGAAAAGAAATACTATGGCACTTGGCACTTTAGTGAAGGGTAAATGTATTATGTTAAGGGATTTGTTGTTAATTGTACAATACTATTAACAATATATTTTGAATTCGAGCTGGTTCGAGCTCAGGGTTCATCGAGCTTACAAAAAATTGAAGTTTGAGCTAAGTTTGGGAATTGTTCAAACCGGATTCGGGTTCGAATCGAGCTCGGGCAGTCATTATCTTTTTTCCATTTTCACAGTTTCTAAATATAATACGGAGTATATATTTTTAGAAAATACTTAAATAGAACAATTATTAACATAATTATTATGGCAAGATAACATGTACAGAGTAATTTAAAATAATTATTCTGTACAAATTTAATTTTTTAAAATAAAACTAAATAAATTCAAAACAAGTTTAATGGACTTCCGATCCACGCATTGTTGAGCTCTGGATCATCTCATATATAGTTCAACGGAGCTCAAGCTCAAGCTCCAGCTGAAAATTGATTACACCGGTCTTGAACCGAACTTTAACTAAACCAGGTTCTGAGGCTGGGCGAGCTGGCTCAAATAATTTACGAGAGATTCGTCTGGCTCAAAAGGTATCAATGGGCCAAATTGAAAGTACACACAACCCAATATGAAGCCCAATTGAAAATGCAAAAGGTGAGCTCACCCAAAAGATCAAAGTGTATGCAAGTGCACAAAATTTGGTGTAAGGCTCTGTTTGACAAAACTAATTGAAAAGGTAGCTGAAACCTGAAAAGGTAACTGATAAGGTAGGTGAAAATTAGGAGCTGATAAGGTAACTGATTATATAAAAATGTGTTTGACAAACTAGCTGAAAAGGTAGCTGATTTTGGTAAAATGACGTAAAAGGATATGATAATTATTTAATATTATAAAATAAATGGGTTAAAAATCGAAGGATTTTTATTTCAGTTACCTGAAATCCCAAATGCTACCTGAGGTAACATTTCATTTCAGGTACCTTATTTGACTAAATAAGTTACTTGTCAAACACGTCCAAAAAAATCAGGTAGCTGAAATTTTGGTCAAATAAGCTACTTTGATCAAATAAGGTACCAGAAGTGGCGTGCAAAACGGAGCCTAAGACGGAAGTAGTGTATTTGTTTTAGATCTTAAAACGGCTTAAATATATAACAAACTAGTTTGACACCCGTGCGTTATAACAGGGTTTGTTTACATCCTATTTCTAATCATCTTACATATGACATATATCTCTTTAGAATTTGGTAGAAATCACTTTGATGATAACTTCACATTGAATTAGTTTAGTGATAGTTTGAAATAATGTCATCATATAAATCACATATACGGATGTTTCTCTTCTCAAATAAAAAATTAATCAATTATATGATTTAGGGTAAATTGATAACTTATACCTAGTATAATCCCATTTTTCAAATCTTATAATTAAAATAACTTTTTTTAAAAACTTATACCTATAATCTTGTTTTCTATCAAACTTAATACCAATTTTCCAAAAGAAATATAAATTGACAATTCTACCCTTACTAGTAAACCATAATCATTCTCTTTTATAGTTTCAATCATTAAACCCACCAAGTTTAACTACGACTACTTCTTCTTTCATAGAAAAAGAATCCATTAATGTCGTCATCGCTCTCCATTACCGCTGTTATTCTACCCAATTTTTACACAAAACAAATCCCAAAGTAGTCTTCTAATTACAGTTAAAGTAATAATTGAAGAAACCCAAAAAAATTGTGGTGGTTTCTTAAGCCGAAATCTGGGTTGATTGAGAATAGTCCTAAGATAAGTCCCCCAAAATCAATATATGCAGTAAAGGAATAAAAGCCCCAAAATAAGTCCCCCAAAATCGAGATATGCACTCACCTCTCCCCCTTCACCTCCACCTCTATAGGACACTCCGCTACCGCAACCGGTTCGATTCCGATGGGCCATACACTAGATGAAGTTGTCGCCTTTTGGCCCAGACTACCGTCGTATGGAGCTCCCTTGCCAGTTGGATTTTGCCGGCATTGAGGATGAGTCCGGACTTGTCGACTCGGTTGTGATTGTTTGTGTAGAAACAAGATAAGTACCTTAAGGTACCGCGGATCGAGGTCGTAACTACCCTCCTACCCTTTGTGATCCACCCTTAATTGCAAGGGTTTGAGCCACGGTTGTAGATGCTTGATCTAATTAGTGTTAAATTACTTCTAGTAATTTAATACTTTCGTGATGAATGATTAATATCCAAACAAAACACAATAATTCTTAATGATACTCATATATCAAGAAATACCATTAACACAACACAAACCAAAGTCCTCACAAGTAATCCTTGTGGTCGAAGATAAACTAAATTACAATCTAAGGGATATATGACGAAATACCTCCATGATCGGATGGGCACCGTCGTGCTACGTCTAAACTAGGCTAAGACTAAGACTAAGATCTAAAAAGACTACGTTGTAGTTATTTGGTTGTTGAGTTATTTTGTTGATGTCGTTTGCTCAGGAGAAGAGAGTCTTGTTATATAGACGCCACTCTCTATAACTGTCTGTTTAGTGGGGAGCTGTTAAATAACCGCTCCGTGTTACTAGACAGATCATTCCCGAGCGCTTGACCTTTCTTCAGTCTTCCTTTTGGGACTTTACTTTATGGACTTCTTCCCATCTTGCATCAGCCCAACTTGCTAACCTTACTTCTTACATGTCCGCTATCCCTTCACGTCCTAGACTTTAAGGCATTCTCTTTTAGGTGCTAACAGTGGCCAATGAGGTTTTGTCAATTGGGGAACTATTCCTCGTTGTCGAGTTAAGAGGACGTTGAGCTTTACTAGAAAGGTGTTGTTTGTTCTTCTGATGATAAAGGGCAAGTGGTGTTGGAGGGAAATGAGGTGGTTTGTTGTGGTGGTGGTGAGGTATTATAGGGTGGATTTACCCAATTTGGGATTAATGAGTTAATGGGTGGGAGAAGTGGAATACCTTAATTTAATAAGGGTAAAACAGTCAACTTATGTCTATTTTTGAACTTTTGTATTAAGTTTGAAAGAAAATAAGATTTTAGGTATATGTTTTGAAAGAAAATTATCTTAGGTATAAGTTTTGAAAAATGGAATTATACTAGGTATAAGTTATCAATTTACCCTAGGATTTATATCTTTATAATAAGTACTGTAAGAGTTTCCATTAACATTAACCATTTTACTAAGTAAGGGTTTTTTTGTCACACTTTTTTTCGGGGAAGTGGTGATTAGACCCCTCTACTTTTATCAATTGTGAAATCTAACCCCTTAAGTTTTGATTGGAGTAATTGGCCCCCTTACCTTTTCCAATATGTGAAATTAACCCCCTTTTAATTTTTCCGGCCAATATCTCACCGGATTTCAATTTCTCATCTGGTCGGATACGTATATGACTGAAGTATAAATCCCCGTATACGTATAAACATACACGATACTACTCTGTACCAATTTGCTCCTTAATACCGTAGTAGCTCTTACCACTCTCTCTCTCTCCTCTTATTATTTGACACCTTAAAGTTTCCAGATAATTCACATCTCCCCATTTGGCATCTCACCTCCATGTTTTCCAGATTATTCACTATTTTACGATCCCCTTATTTACTAATTTCTCTGTATTTGTTTCTCAAACTACTTTTTGGATCGATCTTACAAGCCAATTTATGGAAAATTTAATCAATGGGAAAGAGTGGTGAGGAGAAGAATTGAATAAATGGGGTAAGAGTTTGAAGAAGAAGAAGAAGAAGAAGAAGAAGAAGAAGAAGAAAAGGGATTAAGTGGAAACAAATCAAAGAAAAACAAGGTACTCCTACTTGATTTTAAGGTTATTATTATGATCACAATGCAATTTCATGTGTTTTGTTCCTAGCTGCGTATTTGAGCTGGCAGGAAGATGTGAATGTGCTGATGATAGCCTCCTAGTTCATATTGCTTTTTATTCTGAGAAATTATAGAATAAAACCCAGTAAAAGTTTAATTACATAAACTTAAGCAAGCATAGATAATGAAAAATGTCATTGATGTATTAAGTCTATATTCTAGAGATCCGTTTCGACTAGCATATAAGCAATAAATTGGATGATGCTTATGTCAGTGCGTTTATGTGAGGCTTTTAGTCTCATTTAAGCTTATTGGATGATGCATATGATCATTGATCAGTGCATATGATCATATGATCGCCTTAATAAATTGGATGATGCATATGAGTATGTAATTCGATTAAAATGGAGGTTAAAATAAAAGGAGGTTGTGAGAGGTTTAAAATTAAGGCGATCTTAATTCTTAAGCAAGACCAACTGTCGAGCTAGCATCTGAGTATGTAATTTTCAACCCTTAAATGAGTACATGTTTATAATTCCCAATTGTTTGCTCTGCTTAAATGAGTACCTATCTTTTCCTTGTACCTCTCTCTCTCAGTTATTTGGTTTTTGGTTCGTATAATTGGTTGTTAACGAGAGACAATGGCATGATGTTGTACTACATTATTAGGTATTTACTACATATCTAGAGCTATAACTTTTCACTGTCACTGGATAATACGAGTTGCACGAAAAATATGAGATATTGTAACAAGAGTCTCAAATTTAATGATAGTAGCTCAGTTTCGATATGGAAATAACATTACAGCATACTAAAACTCAAAAATCTTAT
>JAGPOY010000550.1:0-22569 GCA_018983105.1 Silene uniflora | reverse complement strand
TTCAGCTTCATCCGGATCAATGACTTTACTGTTGATTGATTTGAAGAAATAGCAAAATCTAATTATAGCCTGACGAACCTTTGGAGGTAGAATGGAACGAATGGCCACAGCTAGTAGTTGTTGCATCAATGTATGACAGTCATGTGACTTTAAACCAGTAAGTTTTAGGTCTTGCAACGAAACAAGGCTTCTAATATTAGACGAATAACCCTCTGGCACCTTAATACCATGCAAGCATTCTCAAAACTCTTTTTTCTCCTTTTTTGAAAGAGTATGAGCTGCAGGCGGCAAAAATGTCCGATTTCCTTTTATTGTAGCGGCCAGCTCAGGCCTAATACCCATCTCAACCATATCATCCCTAGCTGCCTTGTTGTCTTTTGTCCTACCCGGAACATTCAGCAGAGTATTGATTATATTATCACAAACGTTCTTTTCAATGTGCATAAAATCTAGGCAATGTCTAACCGGGAGGTCACTCCAGTACGGAAGTATGGTAAAAAATATAGGTTTTTTTTTATAACCACGACTAGACAACTTAGATCCTTTCTTCCCATACGTTATCTCCATATCTTTCACTTTCTCATACACTTCATGACCATTGCGAATATGAGGACTCCCACGGTGCTCAGGATACCCACGGCATAACCATCGACGAGTTCCCCTGTAAACATGCTTGCGAGAATGCTTCAAATATTCTGATTGAACACCCCCTCACCTAATGGGCAAGCCTCTTTCTCATGTACAATATGTCCTGAAAGATCGTCGTATACCGGGAAGTCAGTTATTGTACACAATAACATAGCTCTAAGATTGAAACTTTCCTTCTTATAACCATCAAACACCGGTATCCCACTTTCCCACAGAATCTTCAGATCATCTAGAAGTGGTTCCAAATACACATCTATGTCATTTCCAGGTTGTCGAGGCCCAGATATCAACAAAGACAACATCAGATACTTCCGTTTCATGCAAACCCATGGGGCAAATTATAGATTGCCAACACCACTGGCCAAGTACTATGTTGCGTACTCATGTTTCCATGAGGGTTCATTCCATCTGTGGAGAGCGCTAGACGCAAGTTCCTGGCTTCTTTGGCGAAGTCGGGATATTTAGCGTCAGACTCTTTCCACTGTTGACCATCCGCTGGGTGTCTTAACTTTCCATCTTCAATCCTTCCATTACTATGCCAAGTCAACATTTTTGCATCTTGTTCATTCAAATAAATCCTTATGATTCTTGGTATTATTGGAAAATACCACAACACCTTAGCTGGGATCCCTTCCTTATTCTTATAACGCCATTCAGAACAACGCGGACAAAATGATAATTTCTCAAAAAGTTTACGGTACAATATGCAGTCATTGCGACAAGCATGTATTTTCTCATATTCCATGCCAATTTTTTTAATCATTTTTTTAGCCTCATATGTCCGCCTCGGAAGAACATTACCGTCAGGAAGCATATCACATAGAAAAGCTAAAAGATCGGTAAAACTCTTATCACTCCACCCGTTTGACCCCTTCAAGTTATATAACTTTACCACCGCGGACAATTTGGTATACTTCTTACAACCAGTAAATAAAGGCATTTCAGATTGAGTCAACTTCTCAATTAAATCGTCAGCCTTTATTTCCCCATCACATGTAACTTCAAAATCATCCAATCCATCATCTTCAACAAACTTCTCATCTAAAACAAAATCAGGTGTAGGTGAACGATTGTTTACATATACATCATATGCCCCATCCCCTTCATCAAAACCAGCAGCTTCAGCTGTATCATTATTTACCTCTGCATCAAATTCCCCATCCTCATAATCTAATTTTCCATGAAAAATCCAACGCCTATGATCTCTACTGAAACTATTCTTTTCCAAGTGTATTTTGACATCTGGGATAGGCAAAACCCTAATATTACCACATCTATTACAAGGGCAGGGGATTACTGACTGGAGATTAAAATTTACATTAACGAAATGGAAAAATTCAGCAATTCCATCATTATAAATGGGATCACCAATGTCACCCTCAATCATCCAAGTTCGACCCATATATAAAGAAGTAGCTATGAATATGAGATTACCTTTTTTAAGCTATAAAGATTAATGACGGCGACGACAGCAAAGATGAGAATTTCACCTTTTTTTTTGGTGGAATGTTATTCATTCTATTATTAATATCTTTCCAATTTCATTTACTATTAGAGTTGCATAAATTAACACGGTTCTTACAAGACCCGTTTATGTGCTTACAATTTAAAACGGTTTTTTTGTGAACCGTTGTCCCTATATTATTTACACGGAGACTTTATCTTTCAATTTTCATTTATTATTAGGTACGAAAGTATATGAAAATGTTAATTTTGATTGATTAATTATATTACTTCGTTTATGTTAATGTTTATTATTGTAACCTAATTAAATCATTATTATTGTTTTGTTTAACCTAAAAAAAAAGTAGTAGAATGAACGGCATGTATATCATACAATAATGCCAAAAACGAAATAAAATATAGTACAAAAAAATAACAGTATATACAAAATAAAAAACAATAATTAAAAAAAACAGTATATACAAAATAAAAAACAATAATTAAAACAGTATATACAAAATAAAAAACTACAACAAAATAAAAAAGGACAAACACAAAATAAAAAAAATACATCTTCATAATTAAAAATAAGTAACATCCCAACGAGGATAACCAGTTATATCAACGGGTGGGTAACGAGGATACAATTGATTATAGATCAATTGTACTACATCGGGATCAACTTCGTGATCAAAATAAGGCACATCTTCTTCCTCCACTGATTTCGGTACAGTCCAAAAACCAAACCGCCGATAAACCCTTTGAAGAAGAGAAACGTCCTCATCAGTGGCCACCCATAAGTAAGGCCCAGCGTGAACATAACAATCATTATCGTGGTCATTAAAGTCATCTTTGCCACGTCCACGGCTAGCACACCTTGCAGCGAGTTGTTTTGCTTGACGAAAATCGTCAAGACCATACCCTCGAAACTCGATCACAGCATATCCATGAAAGCCAGACAGTGGAACCTTGAACTCACAAGATTCTTAACTAGTCAGGGTTTCAAGCAATCCAGGAGTGACTATTCTCTTTTCACATATACTGATCCTTTCACCCACAACTTCACTTTGGCTGTTGTATATGTTGATGATATACTTCTCACTGGAAGTAATGAAGTTCACATATCTGCTGTCAAAAACAGCCTTGACACTGCTTATTCCATCAAGCATCTGGGAATTCTCAGGTATTTTCTAGGGTTAGAAGTTGCAAGAAATGATCAAGGAATTCTTCTCAACCAGAGAAAATATATCACTGACATTTTGAAGGACATTGGAATGGAAAATTGCCAAGAAACTCAGTTTCCAATGCCAAGAGGTTTGAAGCTGTCACTTGAAGATGGACAACTTCTTGAACAGCCTGAACAGTACAGAAGGCTAATTGGGAGATTTTTATACTTGAATCTTACAAGGCCAGATATTTCTTACTCAGTTCAGCATTTAAGCCAATTCATCAGTCAACCCAGAGTGCCTCATATGCAAGCAGCTACACATGTTCTATGATATCTCAAGTCTACCATAAATGTAGGACTATTCTATCCTGCACAAAATGATCTAACCATCACAGCTTACTCTGATGCTGACTGGGGACAATGTGCTTTTTCATCTAGATCATTGAGTGGCTACTGTGTCTTGCTTGGTTCTTCTCTTATATCCTGGAAAACTAAGAAGCAAAAGACTGTCAACAAGAGCACTGCTGAATCAGAATACAGAAGTATGTCATATACTACTTCAGAGTTGGTTTGGCTGCATTCCTTATTGAAAGACATGACAGTAGAAGCAGCACTGCCTATTCCTCTGTTTTGTGACAACAAGGCTGCTGCTCATATTGCAGAAAACCCTGTTTTTCACGAGAGAACAAAACATCTCAGTATAGATTGCCATTATGTTCTTGATAAGCTTCAGGAGTGATTTCTGATTCCTAAGTACATACGCAGTGGATTGCAACTTGCATATATAATGACCAAACCCTTAGGGGCAGATCAACACAAATTTCTATCTCTCAAGCTTGGAATGCATTTTCCAGAAAAGAATTCCAGCTTGAGGGGGGAATATGGAGATTAATAGTTGGTTATTGTTTGTTAATAACAATAATTAGTTAGTTAGATTGATAAACAAAGTTAGTTACAATTTTATATAAGATCTCCTTGTACATTCATTTCATTATAACTTAATACAAAATCACTTTTATTTACCTTGCTTCTCTCTCTAACATCTCTCTATAACAAACTTAGAGTTAAGATGAAGATAGAAGAGGGTTAACTTCATAGCTAGCTATTCACTTAAGACGGAACTTATTACAAACATTAATAGTATTATACATGTAAAACAACATTTTTATAAAAACGGATTTAAAATATAAATGAAATATTAAAATAGCTAATTAAATTAAAAATGCCAAAACGGAAAATTCGCCGGTGTTACAGCCCAGTCCCACGCAGTTATGGCTCAAACAGTTCATTGGGCCCGGCGGGGTTGAATTGAATCAGCCCTTGCCTCAGATATAAGCACATCCCTGTGAATAATCGCCTTTTGTGAAGCACGGCACAATCATCATCTTCCTCGTCCCTTACCCGCTTCTGGTTTTCATTAAGCCCGCACTTTTCCCTAAGAGGGACGCTCTGCAGCCCACTCGGATCCGCCGTCCTCGCTCTTCTCCTCTAAGTCTAGTCTCCACTTTCCCCAACCCCCGTCTCCACTGTACTCCTATCAAGCACCATATCTTCTCTAACTCCACGTATTAGCGAACGACCACAGCCATCTGCACCACACCCAGTCCTGAGACCCGCCACAGTCGTCTCTTCTCTATTCTCCTCTCCAATAACTTCTCCCCAGCCACGGACCCCCTCCACAATGCTGCTCCTTACTATCCCAAAACCGTCCCCCTGTCCGTCCTCTTCCAACACGCTAGCAACCTCAACCTCTACTGTCCCGTGTTTTCTTCTCCCCTTACTAGCCAACGTAAATTTCTGAAGTTTATCGATCATCTCCTGCTCGTTCCTAAGATATTTCTCCTCAAACTCGGCCCCTAAATTCCTCCCACCTCTCCTTCCCTCCGCAACACCTATACTCCCTCCCCTCTTCGGCAACGCCCGCAACTTATCCCCATACTTCAGCTCCTCTTCCTCGTATGGACCATCCTCACAATCCTTCTCACCATGCCCCAACACTCCACACCCGTAACAAAATAGTGGCAGCCTCTCGTATTTCACATGAAACTCCATAACCTTTCTAGTCGGCATGCGAATCTCAGCAGAAGGACGAAGAGGCTTTCGAATGTCAAGCAGAATACGCCACCTCACCTCCCTTTCCATCTCCGGGAATTGTACGTCATCTTTCGCCATAAACTTCCCCAACTGCGCCCCTAACCTACTTAAATTATCATCATTCGCTCGCCCTTTAAGAGGAAGATCGTATATTAGAGTCCATATAGGAAGAATGTATAGTGTAACATCCGTCATCTTTTCGATAGTGTTAGGCTCATTAAAACACCACACAAACTTATCAAAGTGCCAAGGCTGACCTTCAAGAAGCCTAATTTTATCGCGTTCATCCTCAAATCTGAACATAAAAATCTTCTCCTTCGCCTCGACCACTCTACCTAAACCTTTACCCATCGGCGCCCATAAACGAAAAATCGTATCAATAGCAGCACGATTATTAATTGCTTTCGCTGCACAAACTTTCCCTATAAGAATCTTCTATATCTTAACTACCTCTGTCTCATCCCCCTCCACCTCCCACGCAAACACGCCTACATCCTCCCCTGGTCTCATCCCCAGTATCCCTTTCCCCTTACTACACCCTCCGTATTCCATAATTGGAATAGGTCAAAGTCAAAACCAAGAACTTTTAGCAAACCATAAAACTGACTGATATCGAAACCCTAATATAATAAAACACGTAGAAAGAATAAGCAAGAGATTAAAGACAAACCCTTGAACAAGAAGGAGAAACCTTGAGCAAGAAGGAAGAAACAAAGATAGACTTAGACAAGAACTCCCATAGAAACCCTAGAGAGACTTTTTTTTTTATACTTTTTTGCAAGTAGTTTATTATTGTTTGAAAATATATTTTGTTTTAGCAAGATTTCACGCAGGGTGACAGGCTTGCCAGGGTTGTTAAATGTAGGATAACTAGTTCTTAAGATTAGCCTGAATTGGGTTGGTATAACTTAAAAAAGAATGAACGAATAAAAAGAACAAAATTTTGTACGTGGAAAACCCTTGTAAATGGGGAAAAACCACGGGCGCCAAGCCATGATACTTTAACTCTATGATTCGGATTAATTTGATTACAAGTAAATTTATGAGATGCTCTCGCACTTGTCTTTTTCTCCTCCTTCTTCTGATTTTTCTCCTTCTATTTATAGTGAGATTGAAGTGGTTTTAGGCTCCCCATGAATGTGGAATATGCTCCATGAATATAGGGCACGTTTGGTTTGACCGCTTCAAGGTTGTTGGTAGTTGGAGCGTGCTTCCTATTTTGTGGCTCTTCATGGAATTAGTCCTCCTTGGAAGTAGGGACTGTTTGGACTTGTCAATAACCGCTTATGCAATCTTAGGAGCTGCCTTTCCTACTTCAATTCCTTCTACCGGCTTTCCTGTCTGGGTAGGCAGGGTTTATCATCTCAAGGCAGGTTGTCCCTTGTGTTCCATTCAGGCTGGTTTGCTTGTTGCTTAGGTTGTCCCAGTCAGGATCCGTAGCCTGCCCATATGGTTGAATTCCGTTCAACCCTGGTCTAAAAATTGCCTCTTATCTCCTTACTTATCACTGAATCAGGTTAGGAAGTAAGGAGATAATAATGTACCCAGACTGGATACTAATCCCGTTTTTCTAGGAAAATAAATTTTGGTAAGTCGAGTGTTGCATCACCTCTTAAATGCTCGGCGGTTACGTGTTAACTCTTTCACAGGTAAAAATCGAGGAGAGTCATGATTACTCTTAATTACTTGTCGCCTACCCTAGTCTATAAAATCGGGATTTCACAGTTTTTGCCTCCTTATCCCTTTTCACTTTTCTCACTCCAAAACCCTTATCTTTCTTCTTTTACTGCCGCCTGTTTTCTTTGGTTTTAATCAAAAATCTCTCCAAAAATGGCCCCAAAAAGAGAGCTTCAGCCACTGCACAAGGTGAAGGATCTGCAGATGTTGTGGACATCCCATAAGTGATTCGTGAGGGTGAGGTTATGGAGATTGATCGCCCAATCGAAATTCTATCTTTTGGGTACAAAGATTCTAACTTTTCTCCAATCAAGGCGTTGAACTCTTCTTATCCTGGGGTTAATCTGCTCAAGCCTTCCTTCGAGCAATTCCTGAAGACAAAGGGCCTGCTTCCCCAGGATGTTGTTGTGTGGATTCCTGAGAGCGGGACTGTCAGGGCCAACTGGGCAAGTCCTGACTGGCTCAATATCTTTTAGCAGGCTTTCCGATCTGGAGGTAGGGTCCCGTTCAGTCATCTGATGGCTGACGTGGCTAGAGCTGTTAAGATTCCTCTTTCCAAATCATGCCTATGGTTTGGAAGATTGTTCACTCAGTGGAGAACCTGTGTGCAAAGCATAATCTCTCTTTTACTCTTGAGGATTTGAAGAATGTGTACCAGTTGAAGAGCCATTCCCGTAGTAGGTTCAATTTCAGGGTTCGTTCAAAGATGTCTCCTTTAATCGAGAAATTTAATTCTGGTGATGACAAGGGTTGGGCTAATTCGTTTATGTTCATTAAAGCCGCCTCTCTTGGGCAAAAGCTGGATTATCTTCATGACCCTACTGTTGAGTCTGGTATGTATTCTTTCTCTTTTGCATGTCTTCTTTTCTACCGGGGATGGGAGGGATTGATCCTTGGTTTGTTGTTTATTTATAGTTGCTAATTGGCGCGCTGATCTTGCTGCTGCGGGATCAATGGATAGAATTTCTGCTTTTATGGCTCTATCTGAGGAAGAGAGGAGCTGGCTTGCCTGTCTTGGGCGAGAACTCTTCCCTAGGTTTACTAAGGCTAAGCTGACTACTTACAAGCCTTCTCGTACCTTGAAGAGTTCAGGGGTGTCTTCTTCAGGAAGTTAGTCTCTTTCTTTTGTTGTTTGTCGATCATTTCTTATGTTGCCTGACTCGTTCTAATTGTGCATCTTTTCCGTTTCCAGTTACTCGGATTGCCGGGTTTGCCTTGTCCGATCTCAAGGCTAACATATCCCAGATTGCTGAAGAGAGATCAAAAAGTTATGAAGGTACCTGTAGTGAGAGTACTACTTCTTTTCGTGTCATGGTGCCAACCCTGCAGCCTCCAAGAACGCAACCTGAGGTAATCTTGCCTGTTCCTGAGAGTGATGGGCCATCCCACAAGAGGAGGAGGGAGCATGATGCCCCAGCTACTGAGGAAGCGGTTCTGAATATTGTTGAGGAGGGGTCTGGCGTAGCGGTTGATCAAGCCAAGGGGTTTAGGGAAATCAGGGTCAACAGGGAAAATCTGCAGGCTGCCAGGGATCAAATCCGTGCTTATGCTTTTCAGGCTGACGATCAGTTGCTATCTTCTAGTGCAGAAGATGCTTCTGCTAAGGTGGTGGCTTCCCTTCTCTGCTTTAGGGATGAGTTTACGGGGTTGTCTTCGACCTTTGCCAGGATGGCGACTTCTGCTCAAGAGGTTGATGCATGTTGTTTTGACATGTTTCTCGATCAGATTCTTTTACTGTGTTTTTGATGGCTCTTCTTTTTGCAGGGAATCGAGGTATGTTTGCTGAGTGCCTGCCAAAATAAGTCTGTAGCTGCAACTATCAACATCCTTAACTGGGAGATGCAAAACCTCAGGAAAGAGCTAGAAAAGCATAAGGCTGTGCACGTGGTGACTCAAGCAAAGTTAGGCTCGGCTCAGGCTGCAATTAAATCAGGGCAAGTTCAGTTGATGCAGGCAAAGGAGGAGGCGTCCAGTGTGAGGAGTGAGCTTTTAGCTGAGAAGCAGGCGATGTAGGATCTCTTGTGCAGGAATGAAGAGCTGGCGGCTGAAAGGGATGAGGTGCAGGCTAGGTACAGGAGTGCTGCTACCTTCTTCTTTGCCAGGGGTAGTGTTGATGCGATAAAGGAGCCTGCTGAAATCAGGGATTTCTGAAATCCCGAGAAAGAGTTGGCTGATCTGAACGCGACCTTCTCTGAGCTACATAGGTTACATGATAATGAGGAGGTGGACTCTCCTGCTTCTAAGGAAGGTGAAGAAGCTGGAAGTGAAGGCTTCCAGGAGGATGAAGATATGCCTGAGGAGGGAGTTGGATCCGCCACTGCTTCAAAAGCTGGGTAGCTTGTCATTTATTCCTGTTAGTATTTTGACCCATCCAGGTGGGGGTGTCCCTGGAAAACAATATTTTGGTGCGAGGGGAGATGCCCTTTGAAGACATTTGGCTCATCCAGGGGAGATGTCCCTGGAAAATATTTCATGGTTTTTGTGCATTTTGTTTTTGTGTTTTTGCTTTAAAAATAGAATAGAGGGGCATGGTCAGTCTTGGCCCTCTGTGTTGTGTTTTTGGTGCATGCCTTGGAGGGCTTACAAATGGGTGGCTGTTTGAAGGGCTTTTCTGACGTATATAATTGTTTTATGCTTGTCTGGAGGGCTTACAAATAGTCTGCCTGTTTGAAAGGGCTGACAGAAAGTGTAACACCATTATACACCGGGGTCAGTCAAGTGAAGATAAAAGATATCATGAGACTCTATTAACGACTTCTAACGTCACATCCCAGCACATAGCAAGCAAGCAGCGTCCACCATCTAAACATGTGTACCTAACTGCTCACCATCCCCGAATGGATCACAGCAGGTCAAAGACAAACAACCGGGGTCAGTCAAGTGAAGATAAAAGCAAGACAGTCCAGCTATATATAAACACAAGCGGAAGTAATGCAATAACATAAGCCAACCGAGATCACTAGTCTTTCTTTCATCAACCATAACCGACTACATGTAACACATGTAGCTCTGCCAGATTACCCGACGCATCAGGTAATCATCGCCGCCAGTGGGGTACCGCAGCTTACCCACCTAAACCAAAACCCAAGCCATTAATGTGCACATCCCTCCTGGTTGAGACGACCAGCCGAGGCGACAATGGGGCGTGATCACCTCTCACAGTGACCACTCAGCCGGAACCATATCAATAATCATACTCCCTCTCATCTTATCAACATTCACAAACAAAAATGAACATACAAGAAAGTCTTACGCAAACAACACTTTAACTGAGTAGGGTTAACCTACCTTTTTCGCATCCGTTAGTATTACTACATTCCAGTGTCACCACGGTAACTTTACGACATCCTCAAATCCGTCGGTAGGGTGTTCCCTAAAGTTTGTCCCGCCGTCCCGGTGTCGTTGGTATTGGTGTGCTTGAGTCATGGTCTCCAATTAGTGAGAGATTGATGGTTAATGGAGATGGATTATAGAAAGGGGAAATATTAGGTTTAGGTATGAGGGAGGAGTTGGTGAAATAATGATTCGTCGTTACTTCCTAAAACTCTTAATCTACGGTTCTGTCCGACGCTGCTCGGTCGAGCCGTAGGTAGCTCGACTGAGCCAAGCTAACTTGGTCGAGTACTTACCTACTCGGCCGAGCTCCTATGCTTAATCGTGTTTTCTTAAGAGATATGTCCATGATAACTCCCGTCTCCTATTATGGTTACTAAAAGTCAATGGTCAGTCTAAGGTCTTAGAAATACCGGGTATTACACATAGTGTGAATACGAAAAAATCATTTTTCGTAGGAATTTAGCCTGGTAGTTTAACCAAGTTCGTGCTAGGTCAAGCTAGGGTGAAGTGGCCCTCAATCCTGCAGATTTTGTTAGAGTACCAGGCTAGAAATATACGTGTAACAAGTGTTTAGGATTCGAAAAGTGTGTGTAAAACATAAGCACTAAATTTATATAGAGATAAATCAAGGAGCATGTGACATCAAGCTTGGAATCAAACACAGGACAAATTTTATTCATGGATGACAATTAAAACACATAGAGACATATGTCAGGCAAGCATGTAAATAACTTGTCAGGCATACCTGGATCAAGTGTGAGGAACTTCTAAAAGAAACTTAGACATGAAATAACTTCAAATGAGTAATGTTCCAGGATCGTGGAATCATGTCGCGTTCCAGGGTCTGTAGCCTGTAGGCACCTTGACCGGCAATCGAGTCAATTAAGTAGGGACCTTTCCATACAGGAGCTAGCTTGCCTGCAGTTTTTTCCTTTGTATTTGGAAAAACCTTTCGCAGTACTAGGTCTCCTTCCTTGAACACCCTTATGTTGACGTTCTTATTATAGCTTCTGGCCACAGTCTGTTGGTAGGATGCTATCCTGATTTTGGCTGCGTCCCTCATCTCTTCTGTCAGGAGTAGGTTGTCTTGCATGAGGGGAACGTTTTCCTCGACAGTGTTTAGACTACTCCTGGCAGTGGGTATGCGTATCTCAGCAGGAATAACTGCTTCAGAGCCGTAGACAAGTGAGTTTGGGGTTTGCCCTGTAGAAGTTTTGGGGGTAGTCCTGTCTGCCCAGAGAACCATTGGGAGTTCTTCAGCCCATCTACCCTTCTTCTTTTTTAGTTTCTTTTTCAGGCAACTGATTACTATCTTGTTGCTGGAGTCAGCTTGGCCATTCGCCTTTGGGTACCCTGGAGTGGATGTGACCAGGTGTATATTCCATCCTGCGCATAAGGCTCTTGTCTTGTTTCCGACGAATTGTTTGCCATTGTCGCATACAATCTCAGATGGAATCCCATATCTCCATATTATGTTCCTCTTTATAAACGATATGACGTCGTTTTCTTTGACCTGCCTGAACGAGTCTGCCTCTATCCACTTGGAGAAGTAGTCTGTCATTGCCAGAATGAATTTTTTCTGTCCTGGTGCTTGAGATAGTTTGCCTACAATGTCCATTCCCCACTTCATGAACTGTCACGGAGCTGAGATAGAGTGTAGTAGCTCGGATGGCTGATGGATGAAGGGAGAATGAAGTTGACAGGCTTCACACTTTGAACAATATGCCAGGCAGTTGGCCCTCGGTGTGGGCCTGAAATATCCTTTCCTGAGGACCTTGCTTTCCAAGCTCCTGCCACCTCTGTGATTGCCGCAGTATCCGTCATGGATCTCCTGTACGACATGCTCAGCTTGCCAGGGCTCCAAGCACCTTAGATATGGTCCAGCCTGCGACTTTTTGAACAATGTGTTATTTATGATAGCATAGGTGGAGGCTTCGATTCTAAAAGATCTTGCCTCATTCCTGCCCTGAGGTAGTATGCCTCGCAGGAACCAATCGTAGTAAGGTTTTGTCCACGAACTAGTGTCCTCGATTATGGGACAGGCTTCCTCTGATTTATAAATTGTAGGTTCGAGCAGGTGAACAATGGGCACCTTGTCAAGGATGGTGGGACTGAAATTTGACCCTAGGCTGGCTAGGGCGTAAGCTTGGGTATTCAGATCTCGTGGGATTTGGTCGATATCAAATTCAGCGAATTTATTGCGAAGGTTGTTTACAATTTCCAAATAAGAGATCATTTTAGAATCCTTCGCAACATAAATTCCTTTCACTTGATTGACAATTAGGAGGGAGTCAGTTCTTACCTTTAAGTTGTGTACCTCGAGATCAAGACATACCTTCAATCCTGATATTAAGGCCTCGTACTCAGCTTCATTGTTTGTGGTTTTGAATTCACAACTGACAGTCTGGGCTATTATGTCCCCCTGTGGCGATTTTAGCACTACCCTCAAACTTGTACCCTGCATATTTGTTGCCCCATCAGTGTACAGGACCCATTCCTGTTCTTACATCCTAGAGTCAAGGCACTTAACTTCTTGTGCTACTTTGGGTTCCAGGGTATGGCTGAAATCAGCTACAAAGTCAGCCAAGGCTTGCGACTTGATCGATGTCCTAGGTTCAAAGGTGATGTCATATGTGCTAAGTTGTACTGACCACTTGGCCATTCTATCAGATAGTTCAGGTTTTCTTCATACTGACTTTATGGGTAAGCTAGTCCTGACTATGATAGGGTGTGAGTCGAAGTAAGGACGCACCTTGGTACATGACATAATTAAAGCTAAAACGTATTTTTCAGGCAAGTCATACCTCATTTCTGCATCTAGGAGACTTTTACTTACATAGTAGACAGGATGCTGTTGTCATTCCATCTCCTTGATCAGGACTCCATTGACTGCTGTTTCAGTGACAGATAGATATACTGTCAGGGTTTCCCCTTTGACAGGCTTAACCAGGAGAGGTGGAGTGGTCGGGTAAGATTTCAGGTCTTGAAATGTTGTTTCATGCTCTGAGTCCTAGGCGAATTGCTTGTTTTTCCTGAGTAGGTTGTAAAATGACTTACACCTTTCTGAGGATCTGGAAATGAATCTGTTCAGGGCTGCTACCCTGCCGGTTAGTTTCTGGATATCTTTGACTGACTTGGGTGACTCCAGATCCAGGATAGCTCTAATCTGCTCTGGGCTGGCTTCGATCCCTCTTTTAGTGACCATGTACCCAAGAAACTTTCCTGCTGATACTCCAAAATGACACTTGGATGGATTTAGCTTCACGTTATACTGTTCAAGAATCTGGAATGCCGTCTGCAAATCCCTGACATGATCTTCTGCATTTTTTGACTTGACCACCATGTCATCAATGTAGACTTCCATTGTATCTCCGATTTGGTCTTTGAACATCATGTTGACCAGGCGTCGATAGGTTGCCCTTGCATTCTTCAACCCAAAGGGCATTGTTGTGTAGTAGTATATGCCTCTTTCAGTGATGAATGCAGTATTTTCCTGATCAGCCGGATGCATCTTGATCTGGTTGAAGCCTCTTAAAGCATCCATAAAGGTTAGCATCTCATGCCCTGCTGTTGCATCAACCATGACATTGATATGGGGTAGTGGAAATGGGTCTTTGGGGCAAGCTTTGTTTAGGTCTGTGTAATCTTCACAAACTCTCCACTTCCCGTTCTTCTTTTGTACTACAACCACATTTGCTAACCACTCAGAGTACATTACTTCCTTGATCATCCCCATCTCCAATAGCTTGTCGACTTCTTCATTGATTATAGCATTACGTTCATGGGCGAATTTGCGTCTCTTCTACTGCACAGGCTTGAATGTCCTGTCAATGTTGAGCATGTGGGTGATTATACTAGAATAAATTTTGGTCATATCAAGGTGTGACCAGGCGAAACAGGATGATTTGTTATTCAAGAATTCCACTAGCTTGGATTTGACATTATCAGGGGCATCTGATCCTACAATCACAGTCCTATCAGGGTACTCAGGGCTCAAGATTACTTGATCTGTCTCCATTGTGGTTTGAGCTACATAGGTACTGCTGACAGAGTACTGTAATTGCTAGGCAAGGGACTTTCCAGCTTTCGAGGGCTTCAATGCTTCAGTGTAACATTCCTGTGCTGATTTTTGTTCTCCTTTAATTGTAATGATCCCCCACTCAGTTGGGATCTTAACACACTGATGATATGTAGAAGGTATAGCCCTGACGTTGTGGATCCAGGGTCTCCCTAACATTGCATTATATGAAGACAGGCAATCCAAGACACCGAACCTCTCAAAGGATGCTACACCTTCAGTGTATGTTGGCAGGTAGATCTCTCCTAGCGTGTTCCTAGTTTCCCCACTAAATCCGACCAAGACATTGGACTTCTTGGTAATATGGACCTCTTTGATCTTCATTTCCTTCAAGTCGTCTTGCATGATCCAATTGACTGAACTACCACCATCTACCAGGATCCGCAGGACTCTAGCAGTACCGATTTGCATAGTGATGACTAGACCGTCATGATGTAAGTCAGGAACTCCCTGCATGTCACTCTCATCAAAGGTAATCTGGGGTAGATCCCTTGGCTTATATGGTGATTTCATCTGATGAACTTGACTTCGTAGATGGATGGAGGAGGAGGAGGTAGGTCACGATCTGGCTTGTTCTGATCATTCCTAGCCTGATCACCACCCCGACCTTTATTGAGTAGATCCTTGAGATAACCTTTCTTCAACTGGTAGGCTACCTATTTACGCAGCCCATTGCATTCTTCAGTTGGGTGTCCAATGTCCATGTGGAAGTCACACCATCTGGTTGTGTCTTTCCTGGAGTTTTGGTTGTCTAACTTCCTGGAAGGCCATTTGACTATGTCTCCCATATTGTCCATTCGTTTGATTAACCCTACAATGTCAACAGAGAAATTATACTCATGAATAGGTGGAAAAGTTTGAGAATTACCTCGTTGCTCGTGGACAAGTTTGACTTCCGATCTGTCAGGCCTAGAATAAGTTTGGAACTGCTTCCTTTGTAGTTGGAGCTCTTCCTGTTGGTATGACTGTAACCCTACTTCCCTCTAGATGAGTTTGTCCTGAAGTTGATGTCTTCCTCCAATCTGACGTGCTCCAGTGCAATTGACTGAATGGTTGCAAAGGTTGGACAGGCTTTCTTGGTGACATCTGTATAGATATCACTGTCCGGCTGGACACCTTGCCTGAATGCTTCCACCGCCGTTTCTTCATCACATTGGGGTATGTCCACCATTTCTTTGACGAATTTGGCCAGGTAGTCTTTGACGAACTCTCCTGGAAGCTACTTCACCCTAAATAGGCTGCTGGGTCTTTTTGCCATATCCCTGATGCTTGCAAATTGTTGGTTGAAGGCATTGACTAGGTCTGCAAAATTCTTGATACTTCCGAGTGGGAGGTTGATGAACCACTGCATTGCTGGTCCAGTCAGGGTAGTGTCAAAGCCTTTGCACATACACACCTGCCTTAGTACAATACGTACTGAGGCTGCTAGCATCTTCTGTTTGAATATACCAACATGGATCTGCGGATCTGTGGTTCCATCATAGGTTTTCATTGTTAGAACTGAGAATTTCTTTGGAAGGTCAACTTTGGCTATCTCCTCTGCGAAGGGTGAATCAGCAAAGTTGTCGACCTGGCCTCCACTTCTGGTAAAGGATCAGGCACCCCAGGAATGTTCTCTATCTTGCTGTGCAGCTTTTGGATCTCCTGGAGCATGGCCATCATGATTGCTGCGTTGGTCTTGTCTGCCCCTGCATCCAGGGTATTCTCTGGGCCAGGCGTGGAAGTCTTCTCCGGGGATGCATAGCTGGAGAAGTCAATTTGCTTGATAATAGATGAGAATGGGGTTCTAGGCTCAAACCTAGTTTTGGAACCTGGCGCCCTATCCTCCAATTTCTTTTTCAGGCTTGACTCAGATTCCTTGAGTTGGCGAAGTTCAGCCTCTACCTAGGATGCTTTCTCCCTGATCGATTCAAACTCTCTAATATGGGCCAAGGCTGCGGTTAGTTGCTCTTCTGTAGTTGGTGTTGACATTTTCTTACGAGAATATTGATGGATAATTGGTAGAATGTTTTGAGATTTTAACGAACTAGTTGCCCCACGGTGGGCGCCAATTGTTTTAGCAAGATTTCACGCAGGGTGACAGGCTTGCCAGGTTGTTAAATGTAGGGTAACTAGTTCTTAAGATTAGCCTAAATTGGGTTGGTATAACTTAAACAAAGAATGAACGAATAAAAAGAACAGAATTTTGTATGTGGAAAACCCTTGTAAATAGGGAAAAACCACGGGCGCCAAGCCAAGATACTTTAACTATATGATTCGGATTAATTTGATTACAAGTAAATTTATGAGATGCTCTCGCACTTGTCTTTTTCTCCTCCTTCTTATGATTTTGCTCCTTCTATTTATAGTGAGGTTGAAGTAGTTTTAGGCTCCCCATGAATGTGGAATATGCTCCATGAATATAGGGCACGTTTGGTTTGACCGCTTCAAGGTTGTTGGTAGTTGGAGCGTGCTTCCTATTTTGTGGCTCTTCATGGAATTAGTCCTCCTTGGAAGTAGGGACTGTTTGGACTTGTCAATAACCGCTTATGCAATCTTAGGAGCTACCTTTCCTACTTCAATTCCTTTTGCCGGCTTTCCTGTCTGGGTAAGCAGGGTTTATCATCTCAAGGCAGGTTGTCCCTTGTGTTCCATTCAGGCTGGTTTGCTTGTTGCTTAGGTTGCCCCAGTCAGGATCCGTATCCTGCCCATATGGTAGAATACCGTTCAACCCTGGTCTAACATATTCTATTATGGAATAAGAAAGCATACATCTTCCCTAATTACTAATTGATCCGTGGAAATCTTTCTTGCCGAGGAGGAAAGGTACAGCAGGAGCTACAAGGAGTTGGTGTTGGTTATGGTTTTGATCAAACGACATTTGAGGCAAATTTTTTTAAAGAAAGGGGGTTTGCAACAGGAGTTGAAACAAGAGCAAGGAGGCCATCATTTTTGTTAAGATCTTTTTTAGTCCATGACACAAGGCAGGCCAAGTGATCCCAAATCAGACCAAAAATAAATGAATTTCAGAAGCTCAGAACAGTTCTCAGAATCTCAGCAGAATTGGGTCTGTCTTTCAATGATCATATCTTGAGTTCTACATGAGATAAAATTATGTTCTTTATACGCAAAAATCTTGGAAGAGTCTAGTTTCCGATGGATTTGGAATCAACAAGTTTTACCTAGTGGATTCTTCGCAAGAAACCTTCAAAGACTGTGACGCGTGAATGTTATGCCATTTCTGAAACTGATCTGTCAGTACTAAAATACTTATATCTCCCAAACCAGGAAACATATTGGTGTAATTCTTTTTGGAGATGCTAGATAACTCAATTATTTTTCATTTGGTATATGGCTCACACATTGGTTCAACATGAGCAGAGAGATATGAAGCCTCAAAGTCCGTGCTGGAACATAGCATGCTGCTGAACATTCAGTTCTGACCTGAACTTACTCAAAGCCATGTATCTCTCAATCCAGGAGCCTAATTTATGTGATTCCAATTGAAAAAGAAAGCTAACTCTTCTAACTATCGTTTGGTACCTATGGGGCACTCTAAGTCATCCTGAGAAATAAGTTATGAGGCCCTCAAGACAAGCCTGATTGCAACAATGCTATTCATTAGACTGTTTCTGCACTTAAGGGCAACAAGAGCCTTTTAGTGCCTTAATTGACATGTACAAGGCTGGGAATATGTCTTCAAATTATTCTAAGCATGTGAACATCATATGGAAGAAAGAGGGGACCTGTTTTAAGTGAGAAATGCACCCAACATAATCTGAACATTTGAAAGCGACATCCTAAGTGGTCCTATTCTTGTACTGTTGTTCTTTTTTCTACAATTGCACCTGCATTTGTCTTTGGCCACGACAAAGGCTGATTTCTAGACCCCATTTTAGAGCCTTTGACCTGCCAGGAACCCTCACCAACTCCCCTACACTTGAAGACAAGAAGGGAAGACTCATAGCATTCAATGACACCTCACCTTGCTCTCCAAATCTTTATGTTTAGTCCTTATATTATTAATGCATTGTACTAGTTAATTCTCAACCATTAGATGCTTCTTTTCTTGCCTTGGATTTCAGTTTACTTGCCTATATAAAGGCTCATATTTCATTGTAAGAAGATAGACTTTGATAAATGAAAACCATTGCTTTGTGCAAAACCGTCTTCCTTCGTGGAGTGTTTGCTACCTTTGTGGAGCACCTTCATCTTTGACCTTTGTGGCATAGATTTAGAAGACGACTTAAGCTTACCTTTGTAGATGCTTAAGCTTGTACTATCTTTATAATTATTGCATTTTATTTTGTTCATACAAATCAGAAAATCGCCTCACAAAAACATTACATTCTCTTTTGTTTGCCTCTATTTCATGCTGAAAGTTTCGATCATTTATTGTTCATCTTTGTTTGAAATTAATCCACTCAAAATCAGCATAATCCCATAAATATATGCTCCAAAAGGCCTCAGTAGATGACGCAGAAGGTACTGCGCCTCTTGGAAACGTCGTAGTTTCTACTGCGCCTCTTCCTGGGATGTTTTTTTCCAATTTTTTAGAATCTTTCCGGATTTCTTTCCTAATCCGACTTTTTCCTAAAATTCCTCCTCGTGATTAGTATAAATAGAGGCTGCTGCCTCACATTTTTTTCACGCAAGTGTCTACCCTTCTCTTCTCTCTTTGCATTCTAAAATCGTGCTCTTGCTTTTTGACGCCTACTTGCTTGATTTACTCAGCCACGTAAGCCCAGATCATACTGAGTACCAATCACGTTGCATAGACCGACCAATTTGACCAACTCCACCTAATCAACTGAATCGTTTTATTAAATCCTTCTAAGAAGGGTACTTTCATTCCTACATCGCGTTGAGCAATCACTAAACGACCACTTAGTTAATCTCGCTTCGTCAAACATGTAAGTTAGAGGGTGTAAATCCCAATTATGTTTTGTATATATTTTTTTGTAATCATTAATGTAAATTTGATATCACGGACATGCTCAAAACCGATTTCAAAAACAACTTTTTTATCTATTTTTGACGATTCAGTAGAGAATGATCGTCGAGAAGATATGCATCAGCAGATGCGCCTTTTGGAATAGTCGCAGCATCTGCTGCGCCTCTTCCAGAGGATTCTTGTCTGCTGCTGCTCTACTTCTTCTTCCTCGATTATCTGTTGCTCGCCCTTCTCTTCGATTTTCGTCTCTATTTCTTCAAATCTTTCCCAAGTTTTCCAGTTTTTCTTACCTTATTTATAAAATCTTCTTTTTAGACCTAAATCGTCCCTTATAATCAATATTTGTGGGTTTAAGTCATCAAGCTTAAACCCGGATTTTAAAGGTTCGATTCCTCCATATCAAGTCTTTAGAACTCATCTTTGTATAGGCTTTGCTTTATATTCCAGTTTTGTCAATCTTCACTAGGCATTCCTCCAAGTTGGCTCCTCTTCACTAATTGTATAAAAGTCGATTTGGCTATGAAGTTTCCGGTTAAGTGAGCCAGTGTTGGAGTTCCATCTAATAGGGTGTCTTCTGTAATACTACGGAATTCTGAGCCTAAGTAGCTCGGCCGAGCTAGAAGTAGCTCGGTCGAGCTAGAAGTAGCTCGACCGAGCAGGTCACCTTAGGGTCTTTTCTTAAGTCTTGCCTCGTTCCATAAGTTCCTGGAACGAAGTTACTCGGCCGAGTCACTTTGACTCGACCGAGCTGAGGTTAGCTCGGCCGAGCTAGAAGTAGCTCGACCGAGCCGACGGTCTGACGGATTAGAATTCCTGTTTTTGTGCAAAAAGTATAAAAGGGAGAGATCTTATTTTAAATCATTTTATTCTATTTCTAAAACCATATTTCACAAATTAAGACGACGTGCTGCATCTCTCTCTTTCATACTTGCATTGAAGATCGAATCTAGACCTAGATTAAAGGTAAGCATCGCATCGATTAAATAATTAACATATAGTGTTTATGAACCCTAATCTATGATTATGGGCGATATTAGGGTTTACATTAATTATGTATATTGATGATTAGGTGACGGGTTCGTAGAGGGAGGATTCTACGATTGATTTGCTATAACTGCTGTGATTGCTATAGGATTTGCGAATAACGTAGGTTAATCCTACTGAGTTGATTGTTGTTTGCGTAAGACTGTCTATTGTGTTCATATGTGATTGTGGATGTTGATAATATTGATTGAGATTATAATTATGAGTGGCTGAGTGGTCACTGTGAGAGGTGATCACGCTCATTGTCGCCTCGCTGGTCTTCTCAGCCAGGAGGGATGTGCACATTAATGGCTTGGGTTTTTAGGTGGGCGGACTGCGGTCTTCCCACTGGCAGCGAGGGTTACCTGTTGCGATGGCTAACCTGGCAGGGCTACATGTTGCGATGTGTAGTCGGTTCTGGTAGAGGAGAGGGAGACCGGAGATCACACTTGTTTGTGTTATTACATTGCTTCCGCTTATGTTCATATATATTGATTGTCTTACTTTTATCTTCAGTGAACTGACCCCGGTTGTTTTCTTTTGACCTACTGTGATCCATTCGAGGATGGTGAGCAGTTGGTTTAGCAGGTAATGAGTTGATGAATGATTATGTGCTTATGGGATGGGAAGAGTCGCCACCAGCTTAGACTAGCTTAGCCGACATTAGTTATATTAGTATTTTTTGTGACATTTAAATTTCAGTTGTTATGCTTTGAGACAGTTGTAAGACATTAACTTATTACATTCAATAAAGGTACGAGTATTATTTCTTTTGATATGTTCACTACCTCGGTTATGTCGAGATGGTAACGCTCCCATATGCTAGGGTAGTCCTTGGTAAAGGCACTCCGATATATGAGGGTGTTACATCTTCAGTTGTTATCGAATGTGAAGCGAAATTCGGCAGTTTTGGTTAGTTGTTTTGTGGGTTGTTTGGGTTAGAAGTTGGGTTCGGTTCTTCTTCTCTTGTAAAGGGGTTAACGAATTCAACACCTTCTCCTTTGACAATCCTTACATCCACCAAATTGTGAACGCTCAAAGGAATTGGCCCCTTCTTATTAGAAGTAGACCCTCTTTCAAAGTTTCTAGATGCTCTTCTTATGCCCCTTAGAGTTCTTTCAATTTCCGGATCAATTGGCAATGGGTTGCCTTGAGTAAATCACCTAGTCATGCAACAAAAAAATACTAGGTAAAGATTAGAAATACTTTAAGGAACTAGGTTCCCGACGTCAAGAATAAGACGAAAAACGAAACACAACTATAAGCAAAATTAATAACAATTCCAATAGACTACACCGTCCGCGGCAACGGCGCCATTTTGATATCGATGCGTGGTTGTTTAACACACAAAACAATATTGATATATTCTAAATACTAGCTAGTATAGCAAGTAAGTCGATCGAGATCAATCCACTTAGACGAATGGTCTTTAGAAAGTTACGGACATTGCTTAGAGTGGTGTCTAGTGTCACAAGTAATTGAGTTTGAATTTTTAGTATAAATTACCAATGCAAATATCAATATAAACGTAAATAAAAGCAAGGATTAAAAGGTATAAGATGTAAAAAATTAAAAAAAGACACCAGATTGTCACGGGTTCATAATGAAAGATCAAGGGAGTCTACATAAATGAGTCTAGGTTGAGATGAGGTTCTAGCCGGACTATGGGCCGAGTCTTTCGGTCTAGCCGTCCTACCTAGGTAAAGTTGGGTTAGCCGCTCTCGCGCACACCCGTTACAGCCACCAACATAGTGAAAGTTCTAACACATCCTAAGGCTTTCGATCTTATAGGAGTGTACAAACAAGTAGAGAACCATGCAAGTTGTACCTTTCATCAAACAAGTAATGTGTATTACTAGTTGAAACTAGATCCTTTAAATAATTTAATAGACTCACACTAGTACAGAAACGGCTATTGGCATCGGCTTCTTGGCATCGGTTCCAAAAGAAACCGATGCCAAATGTACTTTAAAGCTATATTGGCATCGGTTGTTGCTACTAAACCGATGCCAGTTATGTTTTTTGGTTATTGGCATCGGTTGCCTATATACAACCGATGCCAATTTAGCATAATTACCGTCGGTTATTTAATTAGAACCGATGTCAAAGTATTATTGGAAAAATATAATTTATTATTTTAACATTCACATCGGCTAATTGCAACACCCG
>JAGPOY010000549.1:0-22578 GCA_018983105.1 Silene uniflora | reverse complement strand
TTGTATAGATAAAACAAAAATAAAATGTCTACGGCATAGCAACATGTTTGTCTTATCCATGAAATGGGTTGACCCGTTTTAAGCTTAAAACGGATACTTCCGTCTTAAGTGAGAATTTAGAGCATCTCCAATGGTTACCCAAAAGGACTTGCTTGCAAATAAAAAAGACTTCAAGCTACTAGCTTGACCATTGGAGCACTTCTCTTGAACTAGCTTAATTTGAGCTAGTAGCTCCATGGAGCAAGTAGCTCAAATGGACCCACAAAAAAATCTACCAATTATATAACACTTAAATAATAAATTAAATGGGTGTTGTGGAAGATGGTGAAATGTGGGTCAATTTAAGCCACAACACTACTAGCTTAACCATTGGAGAAGTTTGTAGTTTGAAGGTATTCTAGCTTAAAAAGTTAATGTGGAAAGTTAAGCTAGTAGTGTTATTGCTTACCATTAAAGATGCTCTTATAGGATAAAATATCTTTGTAGCGTAAAATTTTATAAATATGGCCACTTGTGATAACGGAGGTTTGGATGGCCGTTAGTTACAGGTCCTTAAAGCTTTGCTTTAACATTTGAGGTCCTCATAGCTATCTTATTATACATTTTGGGTCCTTCTTGTGTAGTTTACTCGTGGTAGTTTTGAAAATAGAAAGATGGAGAAATATCTACCATACACCAATAGAATTACGTAGTCAGTAATTATTAAGGGATGTCATTTATTTCATCAAAGTTTGACCGTACTCAAAAGTTAGTGCATTTTTGCCTACGTTGTTTCTACTTGACGTGCATCAAACGCGCTCAACTTTGTACTATTTTATTTTGTTTAAAAATAAAAATATCTGCATTAAATAAAAGACAAAAAAAGGAGAAAATAAAATATGATGATGACCAGCATTTTAAGCCATACACGCAAATCCATCACGGGTAACTCGGGCAGCTCAAATATAAACCCCAATCTAAACGCCGTTTCTTCCATCCAATAACGCCGTTTCTCAAGCATGGATCCTATATCCGGAACAATTAATACTTCACATAAGTTTATTGTAAAATGGGTTTTTTTAGAAATTAATATTTGAATCTATTTTACTATATTTGTGTAAAACCGTCATACATGATTCAATCGTTAAGAAATCAGGAATATCAATCTTTTCTTTTCAAAGTAAATAATTTGATAAAACTAATTTATTAAACCGAGATCTCTTAGGAGCAGATTTTACCTAGCTAGGAAAGTCCGTAATACATTTTTTGATACATAAAACGGTTTATGTCCTTAAAATGACTATGAAAACAAAAGGTTTATTAGAACTTTTCATGCAAAATCCGTATATGGGGCGTGATTTTGTGAGTTCTCACGCATTAAACACATGTAAAAATTGAATGTTATCACCTTCCGTATCAACCGGCATGTTGTTCTTTATGCAACGACTTCTCAAATGCTTTTCTTGCCAAAAATTCAAATTTATCCCCTTAAGTGAAATGACGGTTTTTTTCAATTTTTAGGTGTGGAAGGCAAATATATTGGTGACGAGATTCGTCTCATATCTTCACTACATAACAACCATTATACCTGTACCACTAATAAAAGTAGCCGACATTTACCCTTTTCTAATTTTATGAGATTTAATTTCTACTTAACCTTTTTTTTACACTTTAAATATCTCTAATACAAAATCCGAAAATGAAAAAAATAAAGTAAATATTTTTGTTAAAACTTATTAAAAAAGAGAGGTATTTGTATACTGATAAACTCCCTGCCTACCTTTTATTACTCTACTTGAAACTTTATTATTTGAAGAATGAATTCACACCTAGCTAGTACAATCGGTTTGGATTTATATAATTTGTAAATTAATAGTGACAATTACAGGAGTCATTTCAACCATTTTTGTGTTCAACATCACATAATTAATTAAAATTGTTAAGTACACTTAACCCTTTGATCAATTTTAAGTTCTTAACCCATTCTAGAATCAATTTTAATACCACAACTTTGAGTGGGACAAAGGAGGTATCATTTATTTTCCATGGTTCACTTATGTGTAAGTTGTGTTTCATCAATTTTTAGTATTATTTGGTAATGTTATAAAATAAAAACATGCGTAAAATGAATTGTGTAATAATTAAACAAAACATCAGAATGTGTATATAATTACCTTAGTAACTAAATACTCTGTATGTTATAAAGAATTTTGTGAAGCCGCAAACATAATTATATTTCTTTCTTTTTGATAAAAAGTTAAAACATGATTACAAAAGCATATCATTATCCTTCCTTCAATCATAATCCACAAAAGCTTTTGGATCGTAAGATCCCATTAGTTACATAATGCTTACGCCTTTAATTCACAACAATCTACATTCTCACTCGACTCTAGCAATTGGTTAACTACACTAATATAAGCTACTTAGATGATTAGTTGCCTAATAAGTTCCCCAGTGTTCAACAATACAGAATAGTAAATATCGACTTTTCTTTTCTAAGAATGTTAAAAGAGCAAATTAAATGTCGAGGGATTTAAATCTAATCATGAGTATTGATTTTTATAATAGCTCTATATTAGTTTATCAACAATCCGTCCGTCTCAGTTATTTGTTTACCTAGTTATAGTTTGTGGTGTCTAATTCATTTGTTTAACTTTCCATATTAAGAATGTTTTTCATGGTTAATTTAAGGGAAATTCTACATGGTAACCCTGTATTTTTTTAAATTGTACATGATAACCCTACTTTCAGAGAACACACATGGTAACCCTGAACTTTTTAAATACGTATCTCCGTGATCCTAAACTTTTTTTCCGTCAATTTTGTTCGTTAAATATGTGACGTGGCCAATTAAATTTTGAGATTTTCTACATAGTAACCCTATATTTTTTAAAAATTTTACAAGATAACCCTACTTTTCTACAAATCACATGTGGTTAAAAACATAATTAATTATGTTTTACTCAATTGGACCTTAATTCCTTAATTGATTTTCTTTTCATAATTTTACTCAATTGGACCTTAATTGTCAAATCTACCCTCATTACCCTTCAATTAACCATGTTTTGAAAGAAAAATCTAGTAAAAACTTTGTTAGATATCAAAAAATCCCGACAAGATATTATAAATATCAAAGTAATAAAAAACCTCCATACCGAGCAATATAATAATACATATACAGAGCAATATAATAATCAATCCAATTTTAATTCATAGGTTTAATCTAATTAATTTTTTTTTTTCAAAACCTCAACAAATGCCCAAAAATTGAAAATGTTGTAAACACAACAATGACTCACTTCAATTGACAAATTGGCATAATAAAGTTGGGTACATTTGAGGAGTGGAGACTCATTTGTAAACATTGAGCTGAATAGTGGATTTCTTTGTTAATTATTGAACCCGGTTTTTGGAGATTTATGGTAATGATACCTTAAAGAGATGATGATAATAAGAGTTGACATTTTTTTTTGGAGTAATCGGGTAAAAAATGTGCTAAAAATGATAAATTGAGGAGCTAAGAAGTATTTTTAAGAGTGTTTCCTTTGTAAAAAAGAAAAACAAAAAACAAATAAGGTTATCTTATAAAATTTTAAAAAACATAGGGTTACCTTGTAGTAAATCTCAAATCCAACAGGTCACGTCACATACTTAACGGACAAACTTGACGAAAAAAAAGTTTAGGGTCACGGCAAGACGTATTAATAGAGTTGAGGGTTAACATGTGTTCTCTGAAAAGTAAGGTTACCATGTAAAATTTGAAAAAATACAGGATTACCATATAGAATAACCCTTAATTTAACTATCCAATAACCAAATGGGTTTGGTGTGGTGGTTGCTCGCCTCATCCCTTAACCACGAGGTCGGAGGTTCGATCCCTGCCCATGGGAATGGAGCAAACTCTTTGGCCAACCGTTTACCTCTTCGTGAGAGCACCCGCGGCGAGGGGATTATACACTGTTGTCGACGGTGGGCACTCCGGTTTACACCCAACAAAATTTAACTATCCAATTGCATTATTGTCCAAATGCCATCCAAAAATCACAAGTCACAACCATAGATTGTTCTTTGTTCTCTTTGATCTTTGTATCAAAAACTAGGGCTGTTCACTAAGCCGAGCCGAGCTGGTACTGATGAGGCCGTGCCAGGAGACATGCTGGCCTGGGTGAAAGAGCGTGGGCACGACACTAGGGGAGGTAGTGTCGCCCCACGTCAGGCTAGTCTTGACAAAACTAGGCCCAAATACAACTCGATTAGAGTATGGTTAAGGCGGGTCAGGTCGACCAGTATGATTTTTTTTCTTTTTGAACAACTAACAGGTTTTACCTTGTCGGTCTAAGGGGAGAGCGACATTGGCCAAACCGGGGCCAAGCTTCTTGCCGGTCTAAGGGGAGAGCGGCATTGGCCAACCTGGGGCCAAGTATAAGCTGTGCCGCGCCGGCCTAATGTGATAGACTAGGCCGAGCTATCCGGCCACAATGACCATTGACCACCTACTAAAATCATAGGTAAACAATTAATAAAAGTAGGCAAAGAGTATTGATTCTTGTACTCAAAAAAACATAAAACTGATTTTTTTGCCTATACACAAATGGAAAAATAAACAAATTTATTCCCAAAAAAAGAGGTGGATAACTTTTTTTTCCAAGAAGAAAAGAAGCAGTAAAAATGTTAAAATTAGTGGAGTCCAGAAAAAAGAAGGTAAAGAGAAAGAACGAAACATTTTTTATAATTTTTTAAATAATTGTGGGACCACACACCCCACTCACTCTCTCTCTATCAAACTCACACCCACACACAATAATTCAACCCAATTCAAGAGAGAGAAACAAACAAAAAACAAACCAAAAAAGCAGAAAAATTCCTCCATTTTTCCTAGAGAGAGAAAAAATAAAAATAAAAATAAAAATTAATTACAAAACTCCATTTTAGCTGCTTTCTGCTGCAGCTGCCCCCTACTACAGCTAAGCTCACCATTAGAGAGAGAAAATTAAAATATTATAAAACTAATATAAAAATAATAGGAATATATTAGCTATGGGTCAGATCGAGAAGAGGAAGAAGAAAGGACGACCGTCTAAGGCAGATCTGGAAGCTCGCCGCGCCGTGAAGGAAGAGGAGGTGTCTCCGGCGAGGGAGACGGCGGCGGAGAGGGAGGTGCGGCGGAGCTTACGGCGGAAGACTTTTAGGTATAATATTATTGATTATGATGAGGATTATCTGGACGACAGCGATTTTTTCGAGGAGGATAGGAGATATGCTGCTGTTGGTGCTGACGTGGAGGATGACGTGGATGGAGATGATGACGTAGAGGATGAGGTGGATGTGAGGAGGAGGAGGAAGAGAGAGAAGAAAGTCAAGCTTGTGGTTAAGATTGATGGTGGAAGTAAGAAAGAGGCGACTCGGCCGAGTCGACGCGGTCGAGTTGAGGATGAGGATGACGATGACGTGGAGGAGAGAGAAAGGGAGGTGAAAAAGCGGAGGAGCAACGGTAGCGTTGAGGAGGATGAGGACGAGGAAGGGGATGAAGATGATGATGACGTCGATAATGGCGGAAATGACGTGGATGAGGAGGTAGTACTCACTATTTTTGAAAATTTTCGAGAATAATTAAATTATTGTGTAAGACGGTCATATTCCGATAAATGAATAATTGGAGTATTATTATAAGGTCGTTGTAGTCCGTAGATGATAATTTGTGAATTTTTGTAGGAGAGAGTGTGTGTGAGTGTGTAGTAGTAGCAGTGGAGGAGAGAGAAATGGAGTGATTGGGTCCAGAATTTTTTGTCTCTCTTTCTAGGATCACCTGACTCCGACAAACACTAACGATTTTTTTGTTAGGGTTTTAAGGTCAACGGTCACATTTAAGTAAACTATAATCTTTGTCTTTAAATCTTAAATCTCGGAGAATTTAATGGGGTTTTGTTTGTTGAAGAGTGTTGTTAATCGTCGCGATTTTTATGTTTGTTTGTTTGTTGGCAGGGAAGTGATGGAAGAGAAGGGAGGAAGATGGATGGTTCTAATGCATCTGGTTGGTGGTATTCTTGTGTGATTTGATGAATTTTTCGGTGTTGTTTGAAGTTCGATTTTAATTAGTTTTGTTGTTCAGGGACACCAAGGAAGGAGAATGGTGATGTTGATGTTGATGAAGGTCCTACACCGTTACCGGATAAAAAACAATTGGAAATTATTCTAGACAAGCTTCAAAAGTATGGCACATGGGATTTTGTTTTGTGGTTTTTTGGTTAATTTTGGGTGTAGAGGGTTGTTTGTTTGTTACTAATGAATTGGGTGTTTGAATGTGGCAGAAAAGATACATATGGGGTTTATTCGGAACCTGTTGATCCTGAAGAGGTACTACTTGAATAGTTGAATTGAATTCAGTTTATAAGTATGGTAATTGTTGGGAATTTGGTTGTTGATGAAATGTTGGTATTTGTAGCTCCCAGATTACCATGAAGTTATTGAGCATCCCATGGATTTTTCGACTGTTAGGAAGAAGCTAGCAGACGGGTGTTATTCTACGTTGGAAGAATTTGAGGTATATTCGATTGTCAAATCTCGGAAAGAATCTTCAATCATGCCAATATTTTTAAGGCAGATTATGCTACCATTGTTTTTGTGATGATGAGTAATGAGGCTATTATTATTACCTATAATATTAATGGTGTCTGTTATCTGAATTTCGGCTTTTACTGTCCAGCTTACTCCTCTAGTGCAAACATCACATTTATTGCTTACTGAGCTCTTTGATTGAGTGTAGCTTCACTAAGATGAGTACCGAGTAGCTGGTCTAGGAGCTACACAGTGTGGAGTGTGGACTGTGGCATATTTCCATTTTCGGTTGCCACTTACTTCCGATATGCTGTATTTTTAGAATAACCGGGGTATAGCTGATAGTCGATATAGAGTACTAGAAATATAATAACTATTCCGGCACTAGAAATGAAAAAACCAAAATCGGATACCACTCACTATTCAGTACAAAGAAGAGAACAAAAGAAATGAATACGAAATAATCAACCAGTCACTAAATATTTTAAAATCTGGAAGTTGGGGTATTTTATGTTTTCAAAGATTCTCCTGAATGCAGAATTTAAAGAGACTTGTGAATTTATAGATTCTTTTTTAATGTTGAAATCTGTCATGTCCGTCATCTTCTTTTGTGAGTGCTTGTCGAGGATTGGGTGGTTGTCCCTCCGCCCAACATAATTTTTGATTTAAGTTATGGTAAGTTACATTTTCAAAGATCCTCCTGAATGTAGAATTTAGAATGACCCATGAATTCACAGATTCTTTTTTTAATGTTGATATCTGTCATGTCAGTGATTGGTGGTTGTCCCTCTGACCAACATAATTATCGATTAGGTACTGTCGTACTGATGATGGTTTTCTTGAGTGCAGAGTGATGTTTTCCTCATTAGCTCCAATGCTATGCAGTACAATGCATCCGACACAGTTTACCATAAACAGGTAATAGCCGGTCTGTTTATATAGCGGTTGCTAGAATGATAGTGCTCGTTTCACGGGTATTAATTGTTATTGTCATACCGGTATGTTTTTCAAAGGCTCGTGCCATTAAAGAACTCGCTGAAAGGAAATTTCAACGGATAAGGGTTAGGATTCAGCGATCAGAGCCAAAGTCAGAACCAAAGATTGAACCCAAGTTTGAAGCGAAGTCTGAACAGAAAGACAGATCTAGTTCAGTGATAAAAAGGCAAATTAAGAAACAGCTCTGGAATAATATGCAAGAACCTGTAAGCTTGGATTTCTCTTCCGGTGCTACCCTTCCTACAGAAGATGTCCATAATAGTTATGGAGCTGACCTCGTTGCCAACCACGACAGACCTAGCATCCATGACGGGCCTTTAGAGGGAGTCCCTTCTATAGTAGATTCCAGCATGGAGAGAGTTGATGATCCACAATCAGGTAGAGATGAATATTCTTGTGAGGCCTTATTTACACTTACTGCGATGCATTCCTGTGGAAGCCATAGGAGCATATAAACTTTGTTCCATACTTCCAGTGTACTTATGGTTGTGTTCTTGCAAACTGTGACTCCCTCAATTCATTCGAATTCTCAACACTTACTTTTGGATTTAAGTTTTTAGGAGAAGAAACAAAATATATAATAGAAGATTTAGGTCCACTCTCACATGGGAGTGAATTTGTGGGGGTATTTTGAAATATAGTGGATTTGTTTGAATGTCCTCTAATGAAAATGTAGTGATTTCAAATGAATGTATGTCCTGATATTGCACTTGTATGTTTCCTTGTATAGTGGTGGGTCTAATTGGATGTAATTCATATTCAGGCAAGGGTGCTTTGCCGAAATTTGGAAAGAAATTGTTCGTGGTTGATGAGAATCGTCGTGGCACTTACAACACATCTAATCTCCCTGTGGAAAGACCCGACTCAGTATTTACAACATTTGAGAGTGACAAGAAGCAGTTGATTCCTGTATGTCTTTTATAATGGCTGTTTCTCCATAATTTTTTATACAGAGTATATGGTTTTGTGGTTGAGGGTTCGGTACTTCGGTTGACCGTTCCTTCAACCAAATTGTCTGCAAACTAATTTGCCAAAGTTCTTATTTGAACCCAGTTGAGGTTTACAAACTTGAACAGCAAACCATAATGAACACTAACCATGCTATACTGTTCTAATCAAAGCTCTTCTTCTGCTGGTCAGGTTGGCTTGTCTGGTGAATATGCTTATGCTCGTAGTCTGGCCCGATTTGCTGGCAATCTTGGTCCAATTGCTTGGAGAATTGCATCGAAGAGAATTGAGCAGCTTCTTCCACCTGACTTCAAATATGGTCGCGGGTGGATAGGAGAAGTCGAGCCACTTCCTACTGCACTTTTATTTGTTGGGCAGCACAAAGATCCGTTTGTTGCAAAGTCCCGCAATATTGTTGATTCAGGTAGACATAACAAGAACCCAGAGGGCCATGTTACTGTTTCTTCGCACCTCAGCAATCAGCCTACCTTTACCACAAAGGTTGCCAAATCACCCATTGTTAATGCTTCGGCTCCACAATACTCTATCCGTCCTCACCATGCTTCGGGAATTCCCTCAAATATGACGCCAAAGAGAGTCGAGTCAAGTTGCTTACCTTCAAACGATCAGAAACCTAGTCCTATTTTTCAGCAGCAGATGAGAGTCGAGTCAAATTGCTTACCTTCCAATGATCAGAAACCTAGTCCTATTTTTCACCAGCAGATGAGAGTTCCGAAGAGTACCCCGTGTCCTGAAACAACAGGTGTAAGGAGAATGGAACCAAATACTCAAGTCATGTCTGATCATAAAAAAGATAATGTTCCTCATAGACAACTTTTACAAGGTGTGGAAGTTAGAAGGAGTGCAGAGCCATGTTCCCCATCTGTAGCCAATCAGAATCAGAATTTAAATAGTATTTCTCAGAAAGAGCATCGTGGTATGGATAATCCAGCATCCAGGCTAATTGTACCACCTTTCGGGCATCCAGAAGGTAATGGGCATGCTCATGGAGCATCCAATGGGGCAACGGGAAACAAATTTGTGGATACTAGTCGGGTAACTACTTCACCGGGTCCACAAGTTTCCTTTCCTCAGAGACCGGACCAGAATCTTAGTGACCCAGTTCAAGTACTGAAAATGCTGACAGAGAAAGCCCAGAGGCAGCAGAATGGGCCTGGGTCAGTTCATCCTCAAAGCCCATCAGTTCCGTCTCCCCGAGCAGGCCCAGGAGGCAATGCTGCGAATGCCTGGATGTCTGTAGGAGCAGCCGGATTTAGACCACCAGCTCAAAACCCTTTCTCGAATACAAGCCAAATGTCTTCAGATGCTTTATACAATGGGACTCGAGTATTCTATCCACAAGCCATGCAGTCTCGTGAAACAATGAAATTTCAGCCCGAAAAGAATGGACTTCCCTTTCAAGCATTTGCAAGTAATCAAGCACCAGTCTCGAATAGACCAACAGGCTTCGCTCATTTGGCCAATAATGACTTGTCTAGGTTTCAGGTTCAAACCCCTTGGAGAGGTCTTAGCCCACATACTGAACCGAAACAAAAACAAAAACAAGATACACTTCCTCCCGATTTGAATGTTGCTTTCCAGTCATCAGTTGACTCTCAGCAACCAGACCTAGCGCTACAGCTATAGGTTGCACTGGTATTATATGCTGAAGATGCACTGAGATGCGGATCATTCAAGCAAAATAGTGACCAAGTATTCGCTCTTCATTTCTCATTTAAGGTGATAAGGATATTCTACTCGTTGGCTAATATTTTTTCTAAAAGCCTGCTTTACCTGAGTTGATGAACGACAGAATTAATTCTGCAACTCGATTCTGTCATTGGTTTCTTTATACAAATTTCGTGTTTGTAGTATAGGGCAGAGGAAGGTGCTCCATGTTAGAGTGAGCTGCATATTTTTCGTTCAAGATGGGATTTACTGACTTGTGGAGATAATCAGGCGATAGAGGTAGGTTTCGAATATTTTCCCAGAGTAAATTTCAAACTGATTACTCACAAATAGAAATGGCAACATGATGTATGATATTGAGTTGCTGTGTCGAGAACTATTGGTGTTTGCTATTGAGTTGCTGAAATTCACAGGCATCAAAACCGAGTTTTTCTTGTCTAACAGTTTCTATTATGCAAAATAAGTATAAAACTGTCTATTACCTATTGAAGGGGGAAAAAAAAAATTGAAAAATCTGACAAAATTGAACCGAATAATTCATGTTGTTATCGGCATTGTTATATCTTTAGAAGCAGAGTTGATCACAATCCACCAGTGACGCTTCCATTAAAAATCTCGATGAAATCGCCCTGACGAATGTTGTGCCATTGGAACGTCTCCCTCTCTTCCAGCACATTCTGCTTGTAAATGAAGAAGTACCCTTCAGGCGGAAGCTGGAAATTCGCACTCTGTTGCTTCTTCTCTAGCTCAGTTCTTAGCACCTGACCACATTGTCGAACCATTGAATACAATGATGATAATACTAACATTACTCTCGTGCCAAAAAAAAAAAAAAAACACATTACCCCAGTGCCCAGACAACGGAAAAACCAAGTATGTTCAACAATTGACGAAGTATGTACCTGAACTTTGTCGTTGGGATTGACTTCCAAAAAGATCTTCCTAGTACCGCATTTAGTTAGCACCACGACCTTCAATTTTTTAGCAGTCATTGTAGGAACAGGGTTTGACATGCCAGAACCAGTAGGCGTCGAGGGTGGTCGAACCAAAACCTCGATTTCTGATCCATCAGTGAGTTCATATTCGCGTAAATGCCTGTGATCTTGCAGCTCATGGTTCCCGGTCATGTACAATGCTAGCCTATGGACAGGATAGCCTGAAAAACATCATCTTAATTAATCATCACTTCAAGCATTGTTGATATGTTTGCAGAGTAACTTAAGAGGTCCACATTTACTTGCTAGAAAATAAAATAAAATAGAATACGATCATCCTAATGCTAATAGATGAGTTATCGTTTTATATAATGGGACTGTCTGGTTTGTTTCACAACATGAAACCGTCTCACGAAATAATTACTGTCGGTGTGATGTGTCTATTCCTAATCTTATCTTTTTACAATATTATCATTTCATAATAGTTCCTGTGATATTATATTCCTTAATGAACATATTTGGGATGTAATTAATGATTTTTTTTTTTTTTGATAAATTACCAAATAAATTGTTTATTATCTTCAACAAAAAAGAAAATAAAACCTTATTTAAATTACAACAATTACAATAGCACCAAGAACATCATTATTCATTAATCGATTGTGGCAAAACGAATAGAGATGTCGTTCCCAAATGGCCAACATGAAAATTACATTGACGGACTACTTCATAACCACTATGGTCAGTGTGATCGAACCGCAAGCAAATGTTAGCTGGTAAAGTGGTTAAAGATGATACTCACGAGTCATGATCCGGATCGTTCAAAACTTCAAATCACTTTAACGATAGGATCGTCTTATGTCCCGTTTAAATCAGAATCATAAATTTTAAGAAACAGTAATTTACAATCTTTATCGTCAAAAATTCTTAGCATTAAAAATAATCGATTTTCGACATGTTGAATAATTGTCGACGAACACATTAAAATTAACAAAATACATGAGTGTGATTATACTAATAATAAAAGAATACAAGTCCCGTCAACATCAAAATCGCCAATCAAGTGCGACAACTAAAGTATGGAGTACCGAACAAAAAATTATGAAAAACAAGTACTCCTATAAAGAAACATACCTTCAATTTCGTGAAGTTTGTTCTTCAATTGCTCAACAGAATCATTCAAATCGACATCAAGAGGAAACAATTGATTATTTTGCGAAGATGGCAACTTAAACAAAACTCGGGTTTTCTTCAAAACAACCGAAGGCTGCTGTTGTTGTTGTTGTTGTTGTTGTTCGAGTTTGGGTTTAATTTTATCAGGGATTTTATCATGGGAATTATAAGAAGACGAAAGAAGAAGCTGAATACGCGAATTATGTAAAATAACACATGATTCGACATTACCATTATCATTAAGAACATTGCCATTAAAAACTAAAGTTTGATGAGAAATTGGGATTTCTTTGTATTTTTGAATTTTTTCTTTGATTTCATAAACACTATCAAAAAACCCTATTTCTATTGTAAATGAATTTCCTCTTTGGGTCTCAAATATCACATCCATGGTAATTTTTCTTTTGTTGTTCTTGTTTAATTTAATTGATTGAATTTTCGGATTTTTTTTCTAGTATATTTGTAGTATAGTAGTTTTAGAGTTTGAGGATGCTTAAATATGGAAGGGTTTTTCAATTTTCTTAAATCTGTATTTTATTTTCTTTGGATTAAGATGGGAAGAAATTGAAGGTTTTTTTCCTACTTTTTGTGTGCAAGTAAAATTGGTAACTGATTTCCTTTCGATTTATTCAGTTTCAATTCAATATTGGAATATGAAAGATTCTTGTGTACATCGGGTGTACCACGTCATCATATATCCGACCTGAGTGACCGTCCCAAACTGATCCAATAGGACCCGAAAATATCATGACCCAAAAATGATCTGACCCGATGACCCGTAACCCGGCGCGACCCGATGAGCAATGACCCGAACCCGACCCGATATTGACCCGACCCGATTGAAATGATCTGACAATTATTAAGTACTCCCTCCTACTCAAGATAACTGTCCCATTTGGGTGGGGCACGAAAATTAAGGGGGTGAATTAAATATAGAAAAGTATTGTGTATGAGTAAGAATATAGGAGAGAGGGTCTTATGATTTAGATGGGTAATTTGTTAATGGGACATTTAGGTGGGTTAGGGCCTTAAGGGTGGTGTGAGCCGTAAATAAAGAACATGAGTAAGAGTATGATAGGAATAATGCATGTCCAAATAAAGCAAATGAGACATTTAGGTGGGTAGATGGAATTGGGCAAATGAGACAGTTATCTTGGGTAGGAGAGAGTATAATATTGATCAAATTGAAAGCGATTTAGTGTTTAATTTGATACATTTTACTTCCTAATGAAATAATTAAACCAAATAATGGTCGAAAAAAATAAGTTTTTATGGTAAAAAATTGAAGCAATGTAATAAAATCGCAGGCCTGATAGTGGCCCGACCCAAACCCAACCCGACCCACATCACCATCTGACCCGAAACTGACCTGACCTGATCCGAAAGGGAACGATGACCCGACATGACCCGAACCGACTTGACCCGACTGACCCGATTGCCACCTCTATAACACCCTAGTCAATAAGAATATTAGAGTTACCTAGGCGGCCATTCTCTCCCTAAATAATAAAGAAAAATCTAAGTGGAATATGATTTAAGGTTTATTATTGGTTTGGGTGTACGATAATCTTGTGTACCCTGTGTTGCCAAGAATTTTCTTACAGTATATCACATTGTAAAACTTACTCCCTCCCATCCAAACCAAAGGTTACATTTGACTTTATTACGCATGCCGAAGCGCGTTTTGCAACGTTAATATCTTTAGTTACACATTATTAAAAATTATAAAAATTTGATATTCTTATAGCATTCGTTACGATAAATCAAACAGGATCTTACATGACTATGTTTTCTCTTATATATTAAGAATAATACTAACAATTCTCTACAATTATAAATCACAAATTCTTGTTTACATCCGTTGTATTTACAACGGAGGTATAAATCCATCCCAACTAACACCTTTTTTCGGGGTGATAGGGGGATACAAGCCTTCGTTATATTTTACAACGGTTATAAGCAAGACTAACTGATTATAAATAGTGCCAAAAAGTCAAATGTAACCTTTGGTTTGGATGAGAGGGAGTATATACGAAAGATCTTAATCCCTTTTCATGGAGAGTGATGATTGGTGGAAGTTATTTTAGTGGAGGTTTCTAGATAAATAATCATTTGGTTTTTACAATAATGATTATGTAAAACGGTTTTATATAAGAATTGTTGTTTGATATTTTTTGTTTATATTATTTTTTAATTTATTGGCTTATAAATAGAGGCGATGAAACAAGTGCAAAACTGTCTCATATGAGAATTAGTGATGTATACAAAATGATTCTCGTGTAAATAACTTTCGTTAATTCACTAATGTTAAACGTTTTAAGTGATGAATTAAGTATTACTTCGTATTTAGTTAGTTTCTAATGTATGAGTATATATAGTACATGTCACACTAACTTAGTGCGAGACCTACTCTCAAAATATTTAATAAAATCTGGTACATAAATAAATAACCATAGGAATAATAACCATACACTTTAGGCTTAAGCTTACTCTTACAGGTACAACTACAACACCATGTTTAAAGTGAGAAAAATGACAAAGGATGAAAACAACTTTCTCAATTAAATTCTTCTTCTCGTTTCTAAGAAGAAGGATTTCTAAAGCTAGCTCGTTACCTTTACCTTTTCCAATTTGTCAATTTTGACCTCCTTGGTCATTTACCATCAATACATGTATGAAATTCCCAACAAGAGAAGTTAGTCTTGATAAAATTGACCAGAGCCGAACCTTAACACAATCCACCCAAATAATATGACTCGAAACCAAATTGATCGGACCTGAATATGCCTGTTTTATAGTTTACTTCTTCCGTTCCAATCATTTGTTTCTTTAACTAAAATACCCCTTCCAATGAAAATAAAAGGTAAATAAATGATGAAAAAGTATTAGGCCGAGCTTGCATCAAGCATATAAAAGGCTAAATTGGTGCAATTAAGGTTGGGACTTAACCATTGACAGGTAACACAACAATTTACATATATCTAATTTTATATATTACTCCCTCCGTCCCAATTATAGTATATGCTGTACACTTGACCAAAAATAAAAGAAGCTTAACTAATAGTTTTCAAACGGCACGAGACCGTCTCGCGTAGCTTGCAATATTGGTAGCTTAACTCTTGTTCTCGGAAGGCCTATGGCACCATATGACGCCACAGGATCAAAAGCGATGTATGTTCCGTCTTCCATCGTACCTTCATCGCTTTCTTCAAGAAAATACAGCTGTTGTCCCGCGCCAAATCCTTGGAGAAGCTGATATGACCTTTCATTTTGCTCCATTTCCACACAAAAATCTTCATTGCCTGTCATATGAATTCAATTTAGTCGATAATCTAGAATCGAAAATTAAATAAATGCGAAAATTTCAAAATAGGGAGCAACAAAGTTACAACTTACATGCAGCAAGCTCCAACTGCGTGTTGTAGATGAAATTAAGAACACATGAAATTTGCTGCTCAAATTCATGAAACGGTCCTTCATTCAAATTGAGCTTCCTAAGCTTGCACACGCCTTCTCCGAACTCCATCATCGCTCCTTTGTGATTCTACAAAAAAAAACGAGGGACTAGGTAAGCAAGTCTTCCTCCATTTTCCTCGCCTTCAGCATTAGCAGTTAGCTAGGGGGCGAAAAAAATTCGAAACTTTAATTTTAACTCAAAATTGCGAGATTTTCATTTTTCAGCAAGGGGAAGGCACCCTTGCTAACCCCCCTTTATCGGCCATTCACTCCATCGGCGTACCCACATAGAGGATATTCGGGGTCTCAATACCCCACAATAACTTTCTGGACAATAGACGTTTTTTATTGTTAAATTTGTTTGGCTTGAAAATTTCATCAGCACCATATATACTAAAAAAACATGGCAATTACACTAAAATTGACCCACCCCACACTTTATCGTTTATGGGTATTCCTCCAATTTCTTCGCCTCCATTTCTCCAAACCCAAACAAGTCGAAAAAGGAAAGAAAAGAAGATTCAAGTGAACCTGGTTGAAGAGATGATGAAAGGCGACCGCGCATTGTAGGAGAGCATGAAGAAGAGTACGAAGAGGATCATTTGATTCATACCAAAGCGACTCTAGCGCGTCATGGCACGCGTAGTATTCCCTTTCATTGAACAGCTTCACCGCCTCTTCAAACCTCGACAACCGGTCATAGTTCCCACCATTATTGTTCCGCTCTTCTTCTTCCTCCTCCTCCAACAAGATAGAACGACGGCTTTTCAATAAATGTCTACCGCTTCTTCGGTTATTTTGGTAGTAATCCAATTTGGTCAAGCTAAGTGACGTGGTTTGAGGAGGAAGACGATGATGGTGCGTTGGAGACGATAAGGCGTAAAAGGCCAATGCTAGTTGATGTTGTAGACGTAACATTTTTTTTTTATGATATCGGAGGCCGAAGCCGATTACATAGCTATGGATCGAGTAACACTCATTCCTGTACACATATCACCTTTGCTTCCTCTACTCTGTTTTGTTTCTCTGCCACTCAAGTTTAGATATTTCTAGCGTACGTTTATTGCCCCTTGTTTTATTTAAGACTAAATATTTCAACCAACAATTATTTTGTAAGACGGTCCATTTGTATAAAAGTAACTCTCTCAATATTAGAAATCAATGAATATTTATAGAAAAGGACAGACCGATTTTTTGAACTTTTCGAGCAAACAATTGGGGTCGCTAAATTAAATTGTACCCACCGAAATCCGAATTATATGAACAGCACGTTACCGACCAAAGTAGTGGTCGGTAACACTTATATCGGTTGCGGTCGTGATTACTAACAGACCATCGGTCGGTAAGAAAGCAATTCTGTCGGTAACGGAAAAGATCCAAATTTAGAATTTGTGATATTTCAAGTGTATTGGTTTTCTTAAACGGCCCAAATGTTATAAATTGAGCTCCATTGAGATAAGACACTAACACACCAACCCATGCAAACAGTTCGGGCTGGATCGGATCAAATACCGAAAATAATATTTAGGTGGTCGAGACAAGGACCTTAAATGTTCGATCTTGGACCGGACAAAACCATATTCTCGGTCTGATTCGGTCTTAGACAGACATTGAGTAATACTTGCAATTGTTCATTTTAAGTATGTGGCAATTAAAAGTTAATTTTATGAAATTAAATTAATTAAATGAATTTTTAACAGAATGACAGCCAATATTAGCCTATAATGTTGTTTTGAAGATAAAATACTTGATTTATTTTAAGAATACATTTCATAGTACCTCTGAACGGAGTGAGTATTACTTACTAGTTGCTCCTATAGCCTCTAGGTTCCCTATTTTTATAAGCAGTCTTTAAAGTTAATTTAAAGCACTGTTTTTTTTTTCCTTAATTTTAGCTCATTTCAGTTTATCTAAGCTTAGCTTTATTAAGTTCAGTTCAGTCTCGGTCAATTCTGTTAAGCTTATCTCTTTACAAAATTAACTCTTACGTTAGTTCAATTCACTTCAGCTGAGCTCCATTCAATTTACTTCAATTAACCTCAACTTCATTTAATTCAATTCAGCTCGTTTTAGTCGAAAAGAACTGAGCCTAATTTAAGGAAGTTGGAGGGTGTACCATTTTGTTTTGATTAACTACTCTTTTACTATAGAACTAGTTTAGATCCCGTGCTACAGCACGGGTCGATTGAGCGGTTTTAATTATTAGTTTGGCATGTAAAAGACGGGCAATAAAAATGTGTATACTTTACATTGAGTTTCATAAAAGATATGAGAGATAGAAAACTGATAGTTTCATTGAATAAAACGAAACAAAAAATTAGTTATTTCGTCGGATAAAATTTGGCTTTTTGAGAATTTTGAATTAAACTCTCAGTGTTTTAGTGTTGTGTTGGATTAGGAAAACACGAATTTATTACATAATTGCGTGTCTATATTTTTTATATAATATTAAAAAGAATACAAAAAATTAAGTAATTTAAATAGGAAACGGAACCGTCACCATAAGCAAATAACGGGCCGATACTTTAGACACGTATTTCAAAATCGAAATTTCAACAAAATAACGGGCTGAAATAATGCAACACAAACAATAGAACCAGAAATATAAGCCCATAAGGTAAATCGTATAGCCCAAGTTAGTCCATTCGTAAATTATTAGTGTGTGGGAGAATATATGTCTGGCAGTTCATTTAGGGGGATTGAAAAAACAGGCCCAAATTGAGAGAGAAGGCCCAATAGTAGCTGAGGGGTAATTAGGCGGGAAAATGGGGAGAAGTGGTAATCTATTAGTTTTAAGGGGGATTGTTTGTTAATAATTGTACTTAAAGTTTATAGTGTGTTTTCTCATGTTAGTGCTCGTTCCGTCGTAATCCGATCGATTATACCGTAATAAAAACAGTTGTTCCGTGGCTCGAGACGGCATACATACAACGATTGTGTAAAACGAACATCCATATAACAAACTCGGTACAGACATTTAGATCGAAATTACATATCAACCTTATTTTTTCACGATATATGATACAGATAACAACATTTTTTTGATATGTATGTAACAATCAACAAGCGTGACTGCAGATTTAGGTTCCAATCTTCAAGCATTCCCTAATTATTATAAGCAGTCACAGACGGCCTTGGTTCGAAGTCATCAACAAAAGCTTTCTTCATTCGATCCTGAAATAAGTTTATGATTATATAAAAACGTAGTTGCAATTTCTAAATCTCATAACTAGGTTATATTATCAAAATAATCAACCGAAATAATTGAAGTTATACAAAAAATTGTCTAAGATGGGCATATCGACTTTAAACAATAGAACGGATAACCTTTTATTAACTAGATAACCGTTTTACACTTAACACGGAGATATGATCATCTTAAGGAAGACCAGCTGTTAGAACGACTAGATTAAGATTTTTGGTAAAAAAACATACCTTTTATCGGGTTTGTATCATCAAGGTAAGCAGTGACTGAGGGCCTTGGTTCAAAGTCATCAACAAACATTTTTGATCCTAATTAAATCAGGTTAATGATCACAAATAGAGTTATAATTTTCAGATTTCGATTAATGGTTAACATTATCACGGTAAAAAACAAAAATATTATTGAGGTTGGATCAAAATTAATCTTAGTAAAAAACTGACCTTTTGTTGGTTTGGTATCATCACGGTAAGAAGTCACCGAGGGTCTTGGTTCAAACTCATCAACAAATTTTTCCGATCCTAAATCGAGTTTAAGATCATCAATAGATTTCAATTTCCAGAGTATCATGGTAAACGGAAATATTTGAGACTGGATCGAAATCCTTAGTAAAAGACTGACCTTTTGTTGGGTTGGTATCATCAAGGTAAGAAGTGGCTGAGGGTCTTGGTTCAAAGTTATCAATGAATAATTTTTCTGATCCTAAACCCGAGTTTATAATCATCAATATAGTTGAATCCTCGTAGTTTTCGACTCCATTGTCCTTACCAACGTTATTATGATCTTCATGGATAAATACTTTAATTGCTTCAGGAATCGGCTGACCTTTCATAACTTGAACCCAGTACTCTCCTGGGTCTTTTCTGCCATCTATCGTCCTCCCAATCTGTTTATCAATCATTTCAAATAATCAAATTGTTTTCATTATGTTAGCATTGAAGGGTAACGTTATTATAATTATGCATGCATAATTTAATCAGAATATATTAAAAAAAAAATACTTAAACTCGTACATAATAAAACGTACTCCTAATTAGGACAAAAAAGTTGTCTAAATTGCACAAACTCAAATAACACTGTTATATCGCATGTAACGACTTTTATTCTATAGATTTCCGAATGATAAAATTACCACTTATAGTAACTATGTTGTGTCATACAACCGTCTCAAACAATATAGATTACGTTGGTAGGGGACTTACTGATAAATTTTGAACTATGTAAAGAGAATAAATTTATAAACCGTATTAGAGTCTCCAATTTAACCTTTACGAGACACAAACCGGCACAACATTACTAAATTAAGTGCAAGTAACATTGATGCTTACCAAAACAATCGAGAAGAAGAGGAAAATGGAAAAGATTGTGATAGTAGATTGCATGATTTTATGTGTGTTTTACTTGAGCTTTAGCTTGAAATTTTTATGTGCAGTATACGTACCAAAGTTGAGCTTTCTATTTATAGTAAACGTAAACCAATGAAATGGATGAATTGCTACAATCATGGTAAAGTCTCGTGATTCATGCCAATTTGTGTTCAATCAAACTAGTGGCCCATTTTTTCTTAACACTACTTCAATTGACGATATAATTATCAGGAATTGGTAAGTCTTGTTTAAGACGGAATGTGCGTTTTAAAAATTAAAATGGATTAATATTAGTTCACGAGGATAATAACGCTAAGACAAAAATTTTGGCATTTTAATTATGTATGTATTTCACCCATCTTACACTTAAAATGAATAGTGTCCATCTTAAATAAGAATTTATTATCAGGAATATAACTTGGAATTATAGTCATCAATTTCAATACTTGTCTTTACCATAACTATTGTGTCCGACCTTTGTAGTGATTTGATCCAGGGGAAGCAAAATAAACGTGTTAACGTTTTAACAAATTGGCAATAGTCATAGCCGCCTAATCCTATGCAAAGTGATACAATTTAGAGATTAAGTAGTTCCCAAAAAATAGTTATTTGATATCCGCTATCATCCACCTTTTAAGAAAAGTCGTATTTTCTCTTCTATTACGGCTTTGTCTATCTTTTCTTCGGTTATATTAATAAGTAGTTCAGGGGTCTCTAATTCCCCTTTGTTTGTATTTTAACTGAACACTTTGCAGTAGTTTTATTGTATTTATATAAAAGTTTGTTGTTGTATGTCGAACAAAAAATTGTGTTCCGTTTAATAAGAGAACGGCAATCTCATACTTATAATATCATAAAATGCTTGCTACATGTTTTTCATAAACATATCAAATATCTTACACAAATATTCTTTCTCAATAGTAAATAGTACGGGATTTCAAAAAAAAATACTCCGTAGTAAATAGTACGGAGTATCTTCTGCCATAGTTCAAAAGCTTTCGCAATGTTGAATTTGTAGGAAATATGAACTTATCTGACCGTAAACAACCTTAATCGAGACGCCGTGTAAGACACTGCCCTAAATCAGTTAGACCCCCACTACAGGTGCTCCTTGGGTACTGTGGTCACCGATTCCGGGTTAACGCCTCCTTCCGCACAATGTAGCACACCAAAGACGGAAGTGGGAGCTGTTCTCAGAATTTGTATGAATATATTAGAGAGGAATTGTTTTTTTGTTTGTCTGTAAAATGTGGAAGGACGGAGTATATATAGTGGAAGAATAGGCTCCTCCAACAGCCATAATATTCCAGATTTAATGACAATAAATCAGGTAGTCAAAAGGTAATAAATAGGGTGGTAATGTGCAGAATAAATCGGACAGTCAATACGATATTCATTGCGTAATCAATTCTCAACGGCTAGAAAGGAATCCGATGTAAAGTTTAGATCAGAAGCAAAAAAGGGGACCCACCACACCGCGAACGTGTCACGAACACGAGCCGAGCCGAGCCGAGCCGGACGGACGTCGGCACGCACGTGGGGAGACTATAGTCTCTCCTCTATAGTCTTGTTGACACTTGATAGTGGGTATCCTATATAAGGACAATACTCCCCCACTATTCTTCCTATGTGGGATAATATTGCACACTTAGTTTGGAGCAACCACTTACTCCAACAATCCCCCACTTGATCCAAACTAAACAGAAGAAAGAAATGAAAATGGAAAAGCAACTATAATCAGGTGAACATAGTCTTGAACCTGACAATAGCTAGAAATGAGAACAGCTCCCTCGGAAAAACATGTGGCCCCATAACAACCCTGTCTCATGATTGCATTAGAGAATAGCCCACATCTATTCTCATAGGAGGCGGCCAACATTCCACAATCACGTAGGTGAGTCCATCAAGTGTGTACTGCACACACCACTCAAACCTTTGAGGTATGGAACTCATTAAGGACTACCACCTGTCCAACCTAACTCTGCAGTAATTAAACATGCTAAAAGGGATAAATTGAATAACATCCTTTATTCATCAAAATAAATAATGTGCAAGCAATGCCCGACGATTTCGTTTGACCGCATTGAATCTGGTAAACCAGATTGGGTATCCATCGTAAAAGCACTACGTAGGTGGGCACAATCCCATCTTTTTAGCATTTTCTGAAACTAGTTTCCTGTTTAAATCCTTTGTCAACGGATCGGCAATATTACTTTCCGACCTTTCATAATCTAAAAAGATTACTCCAAACTTGATCAAGTTACAAACAATAATA
>JAGPOY010000548.1:7113-25982 GCA_018983105.1 Silene uniflora | reverse complement strand
TAATCATTAGTTAATAACCATTTTGATCTAATTGATTTGACTTGTATTTTGCAGACCTGCACGAGTTGATGGGTTTTAATTACAGATTATACGCAATACAATTGATTGGATATCCATCTAAATCAACCCCACAGTTAACAAAGAGGTATTTTACTTTTACTAGGTAATTATATTTGGTCTATTAGTAAAATTTATCAATTCAATTTTTTTAATTGAATTTTACTAACATACTGTCTTGCTTGTGAGTTATGACACTCGCAGGCTTGTGACCTCTCATGACCCCTTTCATTTGCTTTTTGTGAGGGGTGACAAGCTTGTGACTGAATAGTCACTTTTATTAATATCAGTTCTCAGTTTGTTTGTTAATATATGTATAATACCTTTGTTCAAATTTATGTGAACACTATGTAACATTTTTATTCTAATTATTTTTAGCTAGTTTTCTTAGGAATGTCAAAAGTTTGTGGCTTGGTTATTGAAAAATGAAAAGCATATTTTGTAGTCCCTCGTATGAAACTGATCAAGTTTTTTCAGAGAGATAATTGTATCTTTTCAATAGTTCACTACTTTTATTATCCGTGCCTTATTATAATTTTGTGTTTTTGTTAGGCGAGCTGATTACTTGACTATTATATTACGGAATATATCGAACAGAATTGCAAAACATCGTTCATAATTAGCATTTGTTTATGTGAAAATAGTAAAATGTGTAGTAACTCAAGACGATGTTATCATGTTAAGCATCCTTTTAGTTTTGCTTGCATGTTATACTAATGTAATGTTCTAAAATGTTCTTAAGCGTATAAAATCTGACTGCTACATCTATTCCAATTAATATAAAAAATTAAACCATGCCATGATTTCAAATTACATGTTCCCTCGAGTTTTTAGGAAGTTAGACTTTTACAAGTGAATGGGTAGTTTGGGGTGGATTGACATTAGGGCTAAACAATCAAATTGGTAAAAAAAGTGGAGGTTGTTTGCCAAATTGGTGAAAAAACTACAACTTATGACAATTTGGTAAAAAAATGAAGAATTGTGACAAATTGACCAAAAAACTAAAGCCTTATTTAATTTACTATTTTTACAATTAAATTTGACCAAAGTACCCTTGTGTAAATTAATGACCCAACTAAAAATACAAATCGAAAACTTGGTAAATACGGAGTGTGGTAGTACAAGTAGTCTCGGCTTAGTTATAATATACTTTTTAGGACGTGTCGCTCAATTCATTTTAGACTATACAAATTCTTATTTAAGACGGCACTATCCGTCTTAATCCAGCTTAAGCTTAAGACCGTTCAAGTGTCATACCATTTGTGTATATAAGACAAATATATTGCTTTCTTATATAAATAAGTGGTATGTACTTGACTGTTTTAAGTTTAAGACGGATACTCGGATAGTGTCGTCTTAAGGGAAACTTGTTGGTTAGACTTTGAGGTATTATAAGTGACGGAGTATGGGTCATTTGTGCTGAAATCAATTATCTTGCTATGCAACAATTGAATAAAGGCCATTTTGGATTTCATTCTATTTTCATCTTGGGTCATTTGGAAACAACCTCTTTGTGTTGCTAACACAAGGGTAAGGCTGCGTACATCCGACCCCCCCTTACCCCGCAATTTGCGGGAGCCATTGAGGCACTGGGGTAATGTTGTTGTTGTTGTTGTTGTTAAATCATTAAGAACGGACAAGTATTTGGTTCGGATCGACTTTGGGTAAGATGGGATTATTTCGAAATAAGGATTATAGTTTAAGTGCTAATGACAAGTACGTCGCGGATGAAATTTTTTCAAAACGAATTCCTTGGACAAGTGTAGTTTTGTCAAATTTATTTAGAATAATGGAAAATTAAGCAAGATGTAACATTTTTGGCCAATTTGTCACATTTTTTTATCTTTTTACCAATTTGTCACATTCTATAGTTTTTTTTACCCATTTGGCAAACAATCTCCACTTTTTTTTACCAATTTGGTAGTTTATGCCATCTATTCCAATAAAGTCCTCTCACAAACAATATAAAAGGGGTAAACAATTAAGACAAAATCCAGAATTCACTCTATGTTCTAAAATATAGTTCGTACTTCGTATTTCACTCACATTATATGCACATGGAAATTATACTCCATTTTCTTAAAATCAAAAGGTCTCACAAATTCATGACGACTCTCACCCAAAAAACGTGAATCCCTACTATTTGAATTCATAAAAGGAAAAAACACTATTGGCAACATCACAGCTAATCATTTAGTTTAAACACACTTTACTTCAAGCTGGGGCGGATCAGCGCGGATCTAGGCCCAGGCTACTAGGGCTAAGGCCCGAGTAGTTTTCAAGAAAAAAAATTACATATAGTTAATAGAGTAGTTATTCATCAGATATTTGGCTTGGTGGTCTACCTATCATCTCCCACGCTTGAGACCCAAGTTCGAATCTTGTCGTTTACATTTTTCTGTAAAATGTGTTATTATAGAGTGTCAAGTACGTACTCTATTTAGCTAAGTACTTTGGTTAATTTTCTTTGGACATATTCTATGCTTATTCCCTTCTTTTCTTCCAATTTTCATTCTTTTTCTTCTTATTATGAACACCTCATAATGTATTTTGAGCAGTTAGCTTTTTTTGTCTTCCTTAGTTTTCAAAACCGTTAAGCGTCGATCTTGTTTCTCTATAACTTTCCGACCCATTTTGCTGTATAAGTACATCATTTTACGCAAAAGTGAGTTAAGGTTAAATTATAAAAATGTTTTATGTACATCGTTGAAAACTATGTTCACTAAAATTGTCTTACAAACTCAATTTAAGTGGTTAGTCACTCAAATAATAAAAAATTTAAAACATTATAAAATAGTTCGTGTAATTTACGAGTAATCAGTATTTAAAAAGTCTACAAAACATCAAATTAAAACACGTCATTTGTCATGGTTACAATGTTCGAAAGTGACACGTAAAATACGCTTCAATAATAAACGATAAAAACGTGTATGCTTTTCGACTGATAAAGCCTTCTAATGTATTTCGAACCTTGGAAAAAAAAAATTAGCTCTAGGTACATCCCATTCCTGGTTCCGCCCCTCACTTCAAGTACTAATTAGTAGAACATATATAGTGATGATGGTTTAATTACTCATGTACAAACTATGTTCTGTATATGCGTGTTGGAATTCTATATATGCATGTTGCATGTAGATGTCCTATCTGTTTGCATTTGAGGTTCAATCCTTGCATAGATGTTAATGAAAATAGAGGTTAGTCAATAGAAAAAAGCATACATCGCTTATAGTAACCATATAGAAATTAATATCAAGAAACAACTAAAATAGACTCCAACTTTACAACATGCAACTATGCAAGTCTAAACACACACCTTTAGGATAAATAAAATTGAGTGCTTCAATCTTTAATCAAACGCCTCCCACATTGAATTCAGCATCTAATATAACATTGTATTAGAGGGGAATTGGGTATCCTATTGTTAAAGATTTATACGAGTTTTAGACTTACCCCATCAACCGACTTTATAACCAAGTCTCTAATTGATTCTTTATGCAAAGTGATCATCTAGAATAAAGATCTCACAAAACAACCGGTATCATCTCATTTGATAGTTTATATACCGCGTTTTAATAATGTCTTGGTGCGGTAATAGCTTGCCAAAGATGAGTACTAGCTATACTAGTATACTTACTCAACTTGTCAACCTGCAATACTCAAACCCTTATGAAAATATGAGTCATGACTCCACCCTTGATCCTAATACAAATGATAATATTAACAACCCCCCGACCGTCCTTCATAGGCGAACACGATGACCAAAACCACCTTTTTACAAGGTAAATAATCTATAAATGAAATTTCACTCAAAGTGAAATTATGTACGGATTACATATTATTTTCATTTGAAAGTCATATTATTTTCAGTAGTAAACATAATTTCACTTAAATTTCACATAATAAATAAAGAATGTACGGATTACATATTATTTTCATTTGAAAGTCAATATTTTTTAAGTGAAATTCACGTTTGGGATCAAATTTTAATAATTTCACTTTATTGAAAAGGTTTAAGATAATTTTAACAATCTATTCTTGTACCATACTCGACACTATTATCTCATCTTTCCAAACCTAGTACTAAAATTATGTAATTTTAAGTTATAACACAAACAAAATATTACGAGGTTCTTACCAACAAGTTATATCATTATATGTAGAAATGATGCAACGCAATTCAATTAAATTAAACTAAGAAATTCAGGTTGTAAATAAATAATCACAAACCCTATAATGTGGACAAAGCTCAAGTAAACCCTAAAATATTCCTAAAACATTGTGAAAAGTGTTTCGACAAAGAGTTATATGACCTATATCGTAAATAAACATTCCTTTATCTAATCTTTTGGGCTTTCGTTAGCCTTAAATTCTATAGCCTTGATCTGTAACAGTTAAATTGTTGACAACATTTATAATGATTGACAATACTACATAGGATTCGATAAGTTTTTGAGTATAATGATGGCAAGTGGGTAACTTAGAAGCGCAGGTGAGGCCAACAGTTGATTTATGGTAATTTTAGTTATTCGTTCAACTTTCAGTTTTTATATTTAAAGATTATAGATATTGACTATAATTTGACAATGCTTTCAAATATTGTTGTTGAACTAAAACTCTAAAATAGTGGTTGAATATACACTTTAAAATATTAAGAAACTACATAATTATATGATTTTTTTTAAAAAATTGTATTAACTTTGAATTTTGAAATAAATATATGAATGTGTACATTTTAAGTGGTACAAATTTGTTGAATATAAAATGTCATAATCTTACTTTTACGAATATTATTAAGCTATACAATTATTTTTCTTTTTAAGTTTGAACTTTAAATAAGCAAATGAATGTGTAAATTTTAAGTGGTACGACGACGTGAAATTTAAGCTTAACATTTAGAAAAGAAAAAAAAAATATTACGCTCATCATATGAAATAAATTTTAAAAAATTAGTTTGAAGAACTTTAATCGATTCATTAAAATATTCTCTTACAAAAATTTCAATTAAAATGTTAATTAAAGTTATAAATTATTTCAGGAATTCCTTTGATGGATAACTTGATCCCCCACACTCAATTTGGTCAACTTGTGAGGTCTATTCCTTTTTCTTTGGTCTTTGTGTGAAAATGAATGGTCAATTTAGTCAACATGTGAGGTCTACTCCTTTTTCTAGAAAAACAAATGATCGAAACGAAGGGATAATTTTAAATTGAAATATGAAAAACTAGTAAGGAGGTTATCCCTCCCAGCATATTTAAACTTTCAAGTACAAAATTTTGTGCCATGGATGTGATAATCCATTTTTTCCAAAACACACGAATGGTTGTTATTAAGTCGCAAATACCAAACATTTACTAAAAGACAATACCGTCAAAAAAGGATCTCAAGACATAAGTTCTATGATAGACATGATATAATTAGCTACGCATCAAAAAATTATTCACGACAATAATTAAACTTTATCCAAATTTCATAACTTGAATTTGTTCAATAGGATGATCCTGATATAATGTACCTGAAAATCAAATAAGATTGGGATGATTTAGGCTATGATATAAAACAATCACAAGAGCATCAAAAAATTACTCATGACAAAGTCTTAAAAAATCAATTTATCTTGAACACTAAACTGAACTTAAATCCGCCGGAACTCAAAACTGAAACTTGTTACTGAACTTGGTGTTCGATTTATAGCCGTCTAAATTCATGAAATATATCACTTAACCATTGTTGATTAAAACCAAATCACACTTGCAATTTATCACTGATTGATGAACCCATTAAAATATTAACCATTATGTCCAACACTAATCCTTTGCCAAAGACGACGAAGTTATTGTGTGACTAGAAGTTTAGTCCTTATTGTTCATCATTGCTGATATTTGTGAAATTATTCCATAAAAAATGTAATTCGAGATTCAAACCAGAAAACTGATAAAGAGTTATTGGTGTTAAATGAAAGATATAGTGTCTGGTTTTATGTAATCACAAACAAAACATTCTGATTTTAGAGAATTGCAAGAGGTAAGGCTTCCTTCCACCTAGTGATCTGACAAAACCTAGTCTAATAAATATAAAAAGCCTCCCACCAAGTTTAAAGCCTTGATTCTCCAAGTCAAGTTGCACTACAGCTAAATCTCAAGCCAACCTTTCCCACCCACCTAGACATTTTTTCTCGTGATCAAAAGTAGCGCACGAGCTTGTTTTACAGCCAAATGTTTATCATGTTTATCATGCTACATGGTTATATCTATAATTAGGCAATCCTAGTTTAAGATGTTAGAAGATGGGTACTAATATAATACCAGCCTTCACCATCAATCCAGTCAAACTGGCAGTGATTCTGCTTAAACTCATCTCACCTTCAAAATTGGCATTTAACAAATCAATGCTTTTATCAGGAAAGAACGGAATATACAATTAATTCTATTTCTTTGGTGAGATAAAAGGTAGTCGAATAACTCATTGTAATAAGCCTTAACCTTTGTGCTGTATCAAGAGGTTTACCCGTAATGAAAATTAAAACCGCATTGACGACTGTTCCTTCAAAATATAATACGTATGGACAGTAAATTGACAGCCGAGGTAGTAAAGAAAAATAATCTTACTAAATGGTTTTCAAAGTTGCCCCATACTAAAATAGTAAAATTAAAGGGTTATTTGACAAGAATAATCCAAACTATTGGTGGTCTTCTTAGAATAATCCCAACTACACTTAATCTTAGAATAAACCGTACTATTAACGTCATCTTTTCTAAATACACTCGGTAACCTACTACCTCTTCATCAGGTCACAATTTTAAAAAACAAATAAAAAGAAAATTATTAGAACCAATACCCCTATCTCCCCCGTCATTACCATCACTAGTACATCTGCACCACCTCAACTCACTCCAACCTCCTCCAAACTCCATTAATCAAAATCACACCCACTTCCCTCCAAGCTCTCCGTTGTCCCTTCTCTTTCTTTACTCCAACAACAACACAGTGAACAACATCTCACCTTTATAATGATCAAATCATCAACAAATGTCCTTTCAAACCCCAATATTAAATTCCTTCTCCTTTAGATTACAACAAAAATTCCTTCTCCTTTAGATTATCTACGCATCAACAAAACCCCTTAAAATCCCGATGATCATTTCAGTTCTCTCATAAAAAGAAGCCTAACAAAATCTGTAATTTAATCTTCAAGTAATTCTTCTGAAAATTGTTGAATCTTTAAGTCTAAATACATAAGATTTGGCATGTAAATGACTGTTGGAAATGCGCTTTAAAAAAAGATTGTTAAGTCAAGGTCTTCGAAAATATTAGGAATAGTGCCTGAAAATTTGTTAAGAGAGTTCTTTACCAAGTACCCTTGAGATTTTCATGATTGAGATCTATTACTGTTATTGAGGTAATTACATGTGTAATCATCATCAATCATGGATTCTGGGTTCCATATGTTGGTGATTTGGGGAAGAAAAAAAAATGATGATTTTGGATGATGGAATTGAGTAACACTGAGGAAGTTGAAGGCTGACACACTTTGGCGGAGATCGTGATGTGTTGTAAAAGTTGTGTGTAAATGGGCAATGGCAGGGAACAATTGGTTACAGTGGTGTTGTTAATGGAGGTAAGGTTATGTAGAAATGACTGGCTAGGGAGGGTAATTTACCTGATTTTACAGGTTAACAATGGCTTAAGATTAGTATGAGAAAATGAGGGTAATAGTAAGGATCATTTTGAGTTAAATAGAAGTTTGGATTATTACAAGAAGATGGCTAATAGTTTGGATTACTCTTGTCAATACCTTAAAATTAAATGTTAATATAGTGACTGGCTGTCTATATCATGTATCAAGTAAACATGATGAGTAGCTAATATATTCAACATTTCACAGCAGCATGACAACTTATCATTCTTAAAAGGGTTTTCGAAGGTACAACGTACGATCATACGGAAAAGCTAAAACGGGGGAGCATTGCCAAAGCTTTTCTAATTTCCAGCAGCACAGAGAGAAAACAAAAGGAAAGTTATATATAACCAAAAGTCTTGATACTAACACCATATATGTAACCAAACACAACCATATCAAAACAACAATTTCAATTTTCAGAGGATAGCACTACATCATGTAGTTAAAATGACATGCCCAGGCAGTCAAAGAAAAATAATCTTTCTAAGGGAGCATTCAGTTCGTAACAGGGAAAGGGAAAGGTAAAGAGAATCGGAAAGGGAAACAAGTGGAAAATAATGGGATTATTACCCTTTGGCTTCCTACTTGTTTGGTTTGATAGGGGTAAAGGAATAAGAAAATAACACCCATATTCAACAACCACCACTAAACCACCAACACCAATACCACCAAAGCTCCTACCAACCACCACAACTCTGACCACTTTCGGAACCCACTGCCCCATGCCCTTAAACACCACACGAACACCAACGAAAACCCTATCAGACCAAGGAAATGGGTGTGGTAGAGAAAGAGGGTTGGCGATGGTGGCTGGGTTGTCGCCGGCGTTAGTCAGTTCAGGGTGGTAGCAGCGGTGATAGGTGTTGGTATTAGTGATGGGTTTGGTGAAGATGGGATGGAGAGGCTGTCTAGGCGGTGGCAGTGTGTGTAAGAGGGTGGGGACGACGATGGGGAGAGAGTTGGTTGACGACAGGGAGGTTCTCATGGTGGTGGTCATAGGTTCATGGGTGGTGAGTGATGGTGGGTGGATAAGTGAGTTAATTGAGTTTGGAGGGGAAAGTGAATCCCATGAGGGGTAAGAAGTTACAGGAATTTGGTGGAAAGGGAGGGAATCACATTTCCTTTGTTTGTGTCAAACAAACACAAAGGGAATCGTTAACTTACCGTTCACCAGTACTGATCTTTTTAAAATTATTCCATAAAAAAACGTATGTCAAATATTCAAACACACCGAAAAACTGATTATGATTACTAGTTAAATGAAAGATATCATGCCTGGTTCTATGTAATCACAAACAAAACATTCAGATTTCAGAGAACAACATCGCATAATGTAGTTAAAATGACAGGCCCCAGGTAGTGAAAGAAAAATAATCTTACTAAGGGGGCATGCGGTTCGTACTAGAAAAAGGGAAATGGAATCGGAAAGGGAACTAAGTGGAAAGGAATGGGATTACCCTTGTCTTCCTACTTGTTTGGTTTGATTGGGGGTAAAGGAATGAGAAATAACACCCATATTCAACAACCACCACCAAACTACCAACACCACCACCACCGTCACCAAAGCTTTTACGCCGGCCACCACAACTCCAGCCACTTTTGGAACCCACTATCCCATACCCTTGAACACCACACTAACACCCATATTGAAGTTAAAACAAAATGGGTAGAAGAAAAGAGATGAACTGGAGACTGAAAAACCCGAAAATGCCCAGAAAAAGAAATTAATGTTACAATCAGCAAGTAAATTGGTTTATTCATGGCAACTTGCTTCAAAAATGTAATTGAACTTCAATATTGAGGTAGTGATCAGTGATCCAATAAATTCAATTTCAATAAATAAGCTTAGAAAAGAGTTATGCCAATGGAGCAAAACAATTTCAGACAGTAAACAAAATGCACTGTAGCCAAGACTGCGAAAATGCATAAATGTCAGCCTATTTCCCAGAATGCATAAATAGCAGTTGTCATTTTAAATGTTATGAGGTAGATGACGTATTTAAAATGTGCGCCGGCCTCCTCTTCACCGTCTCCACTTTCAACGTGTTACTATTAACAAACATGGAAGACCAGCCTAAACAAACCCCAACTACCCTCCCTTTCTTTTTCCAAAGCCATGATAGCCGATGCCGCCACACTCCGCACCATCTACCCCCAAATACTAGTCATATATTGAAGCTAAAATAAGATGGGTAGAAGAAGAGACCGAAAAACCCAAATTTCCCAGAAAAAGAAATTAAAGATGCAATTAGCAAGTATATTGGTTTGTCCATGGCAACTTTCTAATAATTTCAAACTTGAATAAATAAGCTTGGGATACAACAAAAAACAAAGTAGAGATAATAAATTACCATTCCCAATCTAGTATCCTCAATCTCCTCTCCATGGCTCAGAATTTAAAACTCAACACAATCTGCACATTTAATTAATTAATAATTAAAAAAAAAAAAAAAGCGAAACAATTTCATAATTACTGAAAGTTGAAAAGTTTAGTAATTTACCTCAATTCCGAGGCTTGACTCGTCTTTCTTAACCTCCTCCTTGACCTTGTCATTGTTAGCCGCCATCACAATCAAGTCTATGTTTTTCATCACCCCCTCAACTATAACATCCTTACTTATGGTGATTTGTTCTCTGTTGCGGGCATGGGCAAGTGCTTCCAACTCATCAGTACGTCGTTTGTTTGAAAACGTTATTCCATACCCAATTCCGGTTGCCCCAAATGTTGCGGTTCGCACACATCCCAGACGTATATACTTGCTTGTAGTTTCAGACACACCTCTTAGATATTGTTGAACTGTTGCCATGGTAGCTGTTTGGGGAGTGAAGGAAGTTGGAGGAGGAGGTTTTGAGGTTTGGATAAACTTATATACCCTGTGTTATTGAAGAAGAGAGGAAACGGGTTTTGACCAAGTAGCTGACTAGCCTATTCGGGTTAAGAAATTCGGGTATATAAACTTATATACCATGTTGCTTTGTTACCCTATCTTTTTGACACGGGTCGAGTGTCGGATAAGGCTTTTCAAGTTTTTTGTCTAAAATGAAGTGCGACACGACAGCTAAGTAAAGTGCGGACTCATTTAGAAGTATCCGGTATCCGACACGAGTACGTGTTTAGGTGTCGGATTCATGTTTTTGGTCTAAAAAATGAAATGTCTGAGTGTCAAGTGTCCGACACAGTTACGCAAATATAATATTCAAAATGGTAAATTAGGCCTGCTTGCCTTTTTTTATGCTGAAATCAAATTAATTTGCGTCTATCGCTGCTAACTACACCATTCACCTGGTGGCTGATATTAACTTGAAATGTTCCAGGTCTGATGACGCCTAGAACTTAAACTATGGTATTGGAGACACCAAAATTAACGGCTAGCACAGACTGGCGGCTGAGGATCACCATACCTTGAAGCTGCAATTAGGGAAGATAGGACAAGGTATGTCACTGCTTTAATATTATTCTTATCATGACCTGTGATGTTTTGTCTTCAGTTTTTCACTCTTTGCAATGAATTATCTGAGCGTAAGTATTTGCTCAAAAGTGTTACCAACTGTGTGATTTTCCCGATTCGCGAAGGTTTGCTGAAAGTAAATTGCCACATACGGAGTAGCTTCAAAGCACATCAAGTTGACAAGAAGGTAACAACTAACAAGTCATAGAAATGGAATTAATCATTAAGGCCTCTTATGCTTTCATTTTTTGAGCTTTGAATCATTTAACAACAATAATAGAAATGGGTCAGATCTCCCTTTATAGTTGATTCATTGCGGAGGAGGTACCTGACATGATGCTTCTCATCTACTTTGGCTGCCTCATTTCCTTTCAAAGTGAAAATGTGATTAGTGTCCAAGTTTTGATGCAGGTTTTACCAGAAAAAATGGTCAGGGAAGATATCGGAAGGGGACTTTTTATTTGGCAGTAGACCTGGGTACCTAACTCCACCGATCTGAAAATAACACAACTCAAAATTACTAATTGGAAATGAGAACCTTAAATAACCCGCTTTTGTTGACGTGTAACAAATGATCCAAATATAACTTGACCTTGAACCTATCTGTATGACCCGTTTGAACCTATTTACCATTGTCTAAACTACTGTTTCTGGATTTTATCTAGCTCTCAGGAGTGCTGTTTTCTGGTAAAGAGTGTCAAAAGTTGGGAACTTCTACACACAAATATGGGAAGTCGAAACAAATTGCTGATATATTTTGTAAAGCTAGAACCATTAAATGAAGTTCACGCTACTCTTTTGCAACAAGCAGAGCATAGTTTTCCACTATGAGATTGGATTAGACCATCGTCGATGAAACAGCCTCGTGAATACAAGAAATCAAAAAGGCTATATGAGGTAATTTTCATGGCATAAAATCTGGTGCGTTTGCCTCTAAGTTTTGAAGTTAAAATAGAAGATGAGTAAGCGAGTGCATTGTACCAGCCTATGTTTCATTCTTGGCTTGGAGCGAGGCCAACATCCTTCCAAGTTTCATCTATTGACATCTAGATTTAAATATATATTTTGATCTCTTGTTATTTGTAATGTTTTGCAAATGTACAGACAGAGGAGAGTGTAGGTTCACTTTCTGTGGAAAGTGTTATTTTAGATGGTTGAGGTCATTTTGAGATTGTTGTAACCTAAGGCATCTCATGAAATGTTCATAAAAACTTATACTTCGTATGAGATAGTCTTATATGTTGACCAACTCTTTAACCCTATAACAAAATGAGGAATACATGAGGATTTGGTTACTTCTCAGTCACATGTGACACTGTCTAGGCGTGTATTCTCTTGTGAAATTGATACTTGATTCTCTATAATCTAGACTCCTCTTTCTCCAAATAACTGATGCTATTCAGTTTGGAGCTGTTAGTTTAGCCCCTATTAGTTTTCTCCTCATTGTGACAATGAAGAAGTTAGATATGCGTTCTTTGCTTATTATTATTTTTTAAGCAATAAACTCAGATTCTGCTTGCCCAGATCAATTGAGGAATCGATGTTTGACCAATTTTGAATTTAGAATTTTCTTCGTTGATTGTGCTTTGATTTTGTTTACCGAGATTTTTTGTGTGATTTTGGTCAAAATTGTTCGTAAAGTTTACTGGGTATTTGTTTATTATTATTGTTTGAGTTAGGTTTATACTTTAATTATTGTTTTTTTGGGTATAATTTTCAATAATACTCTCAATACCTTATTGCAAGAATGCATGTCTTGATAAATTTTCCTTAATTTACATGAAGGATGCTTGCGCTGTATGATGACCTAATGATTTGGATCGTTTTGGTGATGACACATAGGGCAAAAGCTAGGCCTTGGAAGTGAGTGCTAGCTACTAGCTAAGAAGGCGTCCACCAAAAAAGAGTGAGTTCTCTTCTTCTTTCCGGAAATCGTAAATTCCACAATTCCTAAAGGGAATCAGGGTTGTAGTTTTGGGTCTGGGTTAATACAACTAAGCAAATCCAATTTGAATGGGGCCATCATATTAATTAGCATTCAAATCAATAACCTCTAGACATGGTTTTCTCCCATATATGACACCTAGTGAGCACATTCAGAGTTCTCACATATCTTCCTTCAACAGGATCCAAGTTGACCTTGAAAAAACTGCTTGTCTTACTGGGTTGGACAGCTACATTGGATACAAAGTAATTTGTAGTTTGTGCTGCTTTGTTCATTAGTGAAACATTGTTACAGTTGTGTTCTCTCGTGGTGGTGTGTTCTGCATCTTTGGAGAGATGAGTAGTGTGTTAGAGTGTGAGACCAACTTGAGCGATATATTTTCTGATTGTTCCATCCTACTTTTCTTTGTTCACCTACATTAACTGAAACTAGAGTACCGCTAAATCCACCATGTAAAACTCTTTAACTGGCCGCTTTAGAGTAACTATGAGAAATGTTCCTCGAATCATAAGCAGCTGGTAGTTGTGCTGTGGTGGGTTGAGTGTCGAACGCTTTAGGAGACAGTTTGGCTCCTTTCTAGAAGCTCGACTTGAAAGGTTGAAACAAGATTAAACCTCAAACTACATGGATCTGTTTGACTTCGTGCAAATGTGTAATTGATCTATGAATGTTGTTTGCTTTACTCGGGGATGAATTCATATTTTTCATTGGCTTGCCTATTGGATGATTAAGAAGCTCCATTTGATTATGATTGTCTGATTGATCTGAACCAAGTTTACTTCAGTCTACTCTGTCAATGCAAGGGTGACATCAAGTCTTTATTTATAAAGAGAACAAAATTTGTTTACAATATGCTAATATATGTCATCAAATCTGACAGACAAGAAGGATGAACATACTGCCGGAATCTGAGGATTGGAAATGTTAAGAGTGTTTCTACATATATTTCCGACAAATGCACAGATTTTGTGGTCGTGTAAACACAGAATGCACTCTCCTAGGTAAGCATGAATTGTTTTTTGATATTGTTAGGCTAAGGCCCCGTCATTTTTGCTAATAGCCAGTATGTTTAGTGTTTACCAAGGGGGAGGTGGAACTGCACATAATGACTTTGGAAATTTTGCATAGACATACTCGTTATATATTATCGGCCTTTGCCCTCGTTTAAGGCGGTCTACCTTACGACACCTAAATAGAGGAAAGGACGCACAAACTTTAGTTAGCAAACTTGAACAACATTTGAGACACATCCTCATTTCTATTGTATAGTATGAATAACACCGCAACATTTGATGAGTGAAGGTCTATTCAAATGTCTGACTTGTTTCTATCATGGTTGACTATACATGTAGACTTTTGTTAAGGTCCTGCTATTCTGCTATTTGTGTTATTGTAAGTCCACTTCTCACCTTACCCCAAATCATTAGAATGGTGATTGAAAATATAAATTAATCAAAATCGAAGCATACATTTTTCAAAGCACCATATTTTGTATATATTCTTGTTTTCATTGGATAATTCTTTGGCCATATTTCAATTATTTTTTGCAGGAAAAGGTTGTTTTAAACAAGTAAAAATCAGAGAAATTCGAGAAATATACAAGGCTATTGTTGATGAATTAAGAGAACACGCATGGTCATAAATATGCCAGAACGGGGATCGGATATCCTATCCGAATATCTTCTTACCATCCGATATCCGATCCGAAGTCTTCAGATATCTGAATTTTCATATACTAAAATACCGGATCGGATATCCAAGTATCTGTTATCCTATCCGTTTTTATAGAATTACTCCACATAATATAAAAAAATCCATTAATACCAACGGACTACATGATTAAGGAGCCTATACAAAGAATGTTTTAACGATTTTTGCGTTTCTGGATTTTTGCCTTTCATAAAAATGTGAGCCTTGTGCTACCTCCATAACAACCACCTTCACCAGCCTGCGACACTCCATCGCTTTCTTTGACTACCTTTGCACAATATCGGCCTTCCTATGACTCCGATCAGATGAGGCCTCCTCGTCCATCGCACAAACTGTACAACCCAGATTTGAAATCCCTTTTCTTTGGCTAGATCTGAAAACTTGCATTTTAACGGCAACTTTGTTGAAACTTAGCTTGAAAGGAATGGATTAAATTTAATATGATTTCCAAATGGGGAGATAAATGTCTGGTAATATGAAGCAAGCATTTAGAAAATGTATAAAAAGGAAAGATGAATGAGAGGAGATGTCTTCGCATCTACTGAATTTTGTATTTCTGTTCTCTAATTGTGCATCTTTATGTTGCAATAACTTTCTGATTCAATGTGTAAATGTGTAAAAAAAGCTTAGTTTATACTCCCTCCTTTGTTAGTAAAGTTTGGGTAGATGATGAACCAGAACGAAAATGGAGGAATATAGAGATGGATGAAGTAGACGGTAGAGTAAAGTTGAATGACGAATGATTAGATGGTTTTTTGGGGAGAAACGAGAGTTATTTTGAGGGATTCAAAAAGGCGTCGAAAATTGTTAAAAGTTGATCCAACCTGTTATGGCACCACTACTTTGATTTTTTTTAAAATAAGTTTTTGAGATTTTTCTTATATTAGGTAATTATTTGTGTAGTTATTACCAATTTTCTTAAAAGAGCAGAAAAAGAATGCACAAAAACAAAAGCTAGAGAAGTGGAAAGAAATGAAAAACCCTACCCAAGATGAAAAATGGAAAGAAAAGCTAAAAATCGTGGAGGGAGTACTTCATAAGATTGTTATCCGTGTCTTGATTCCAGGCTCGATAAACTACTTTTAAATTCCTTTCTTTTTCCAAAACGTTTGTCAGATGTTCTAGGTCTTTATAAGGTTGTGGGAACGTAGAGGGGCAATTCCCAGGACTTTCTCCATTTTTAGCTTTTCGAGTGTTCATTTATTTATGACCGGTGAATTTAGAACTACCATGTTGATGATTTTGAGTTTGATGGGTGTTTTTCATTGTGTGTGTTATTTGATGGTCGTTGTCTGATGATTTTGAGTTTGATGTGTTTTTCTCATTTTGAGTGTTAATTGATGGTCGTCGTTATTTTAGTTTAATATGTGCTTATAAGACCACCTTTTACTTTTATCTTGGTCACGATCTTAACTAGAGGTGTGTAGGGACTTTCCCCATTTTACAGTTTCTGAGTGTTGAGTTGATATGTTAAATTATGATTATTAGATATTTCTTTTATAGTTATATACTCCGTAATTGTTAATGACTGAATAATGTTATTAGTTCTTCAGCAGCTTATATACAAGGATTACTGAAGTGACTAAAACTTCTTCCTTACAACTTTCATCTCTCTGGAGTTATAAATTTCTAAGAAATTGGCTAAATGCCAGAGCCTATGCTGAAGTATCACATTTTAGGATACTGATCTCATGTGCCTTGCGTCTCCCTTTTATGGTTTACTTCAGCATTTGTTAACCTAAGAATTGCATATATGCTGTTGTTGTTTACATTCTTCGTTAATCGTCAGCTTCATGTGTTTGATCCGCTTGAAACATATTGCTCCCCATGGCATGAATTTACAAAGTAAGCTAACGATCACCTTACCGAGAATTAGACCGAGAAACTGCACTTAGGGAATTCTGATGTAATATCGTATGTCACTGTTTTATATTATGGTTATCCGGTCCTGATGCCCGACTTCAATAATGACGATTAGTCTTTAGTTTTTCACTCTTTACATTATGTATTAAAGGTTAGCGTATATTATGCTTAGCGTTGATGCAATTCTGCATTATCTGAGTATACGTATTTGTTATGTTAGCACTTAGCAGATCCACAAGTAGCATAAAGGGTGCAAAAGCTTTGGTATATTTCAAAACATGTTATATAGCTGAATAGATGGTTAGCGATTCAAGCTCTAATGGGTTGTTAGTGTCCAGCACAAAGCCACTGACAAGGGTGAAGTCTGAATTTCAAGTCTGGATCACTTCTAGATGGAGTTCTTGCAGTTGCTACCTATAAAGATATCCCAGAGGGAGGGGGAGATTATAGGAAGCAAAGTCTTCATCATTATTTGTAACTTGTAAGTGATTCGTCTTGTTTGATTCTAAGGTGTCCGGACTGTCGCTTTTTTCCTTTACCCAATAACTTATACTGTGAGACGAGCTTAGTAGCTTACAAGGGTGAAGTCTGATGATCGTTGTTACATAAAAAGTATATGCGTCCTCTGGAAGGAAAACGAATTAATAACATCTTTGGTTAAACTAGTTGGTATTAATAACACAACCTTGTAGCAAGTTAGTTACAGCAATTTCGGGGTGAATCACACATGAATGTCTTGATTGTTTGAGCTAAGACTTCTTATCGTGTTATATGGATCACATAAGTTTACCTGATGGTCTAGTATAGTATTGATGTTTATTTGTCTCTTAGAAATGCACTAGCTATGATTGACTTAAGTAGTGAAAATAACGAAGACAGGAGGAGATCAGAAATATCAGCGGCGGCAGCAGCAGCAGCTACTGTAGCAATGTCGGCAAATGCTGAAAAGCAGACAAGAGGAATGCCGGAAGCTGAGAAAGGAAGGGGACTGCAGAGTGGATTCAGGATATGCAAGCCAGAGGGCTCCCCTAATATTAGTTTTTTTTCTCAATATGTTTTTAAACGTCCTCAACCAATTTGTTTCTCTAATACGGTTAATGTCAATCAATCCTAGCTTCAAACTATTTTTGTCAAAACTTTAATATTACATCCCCTAAATTGAAATGATCATTATCATAATCAAATTAGGTAACTTTGATGGTAGAGTCACAACTTATTCGGTATATATGGGTACAATATACTCTGCATCAGTAGATTACGCAGCTGCTACCACTTAAACGACTTCCATTCACTTCTTAAATACATGTAAGTTATATTTTTTAATAGAATTGATTGGAACGGAGCAAGTATTTAATAACGGGTATTGCTCTTTTATGAACTAGTGAATTTCACGGGCCTTAAACTATTCAGTTTTGGTCTAAACAAATGCGTATTTAGTCGTATTACAACAAAGGGGAGGCGACCAGTAAATTAAGACATTTTCGGTCAATCTAGTTTCGTCTTTTTTTTTACCAACCTGCTAAATAACGTCGACATTTTACTAATTATCGTCGACAAATTTTAATGACTTTCCTAAACTACCCTCACCCTAACCTCTCCCTTATGTACTTCATATTTTGAAAAAAAAAAAAAAAAAAACTTTTGTCTTTCTCTCTAAGTTAAATAACGTCGACACTTTACTAATTATCGTCGACTATTTAACATCATTTACCCACAATGCCCCTCCCATAATCATCCTTTGTCTTTCTCTCTAAAATTTCTCCAAAAAAAAAAAGACGATTTTTGCTTAATTTACGTGATTGATGATCAAGACGGTTTTAAATTATGTCGATCTTTAACGATAATCAAGCTAGTAATGAATCGGATGACGTATGTTTACGTTTTATTTACGCTTAAAATACGTTTTATTTACGCTTCAATTTTAATTGATTTGTTATTTGAATTAGAGTAGAACGGATTAGCGTTTCCCGATTCCCGCTCCGGAACCCAACTTAGAAAATTAGACGGAAATTATATATTTTTTTTAAAAGAATACGAAATCAACTCCAGTCAAAGAACATTTTTGACCAGACCATGGCTCAGTCAAAAAAGATTTTCGACCAGACCATGGTCCAGTCGAAGAACATTTTCGACCAGACCATGGTCCAGTCGAAAATGATCTTCGACC
>JAGPOY010000547.1:0-22587 GCA_018983105.1 Silene uniflora | reverse complement strand
AAAAATTCGACAAAAAAAAATAGAATATAGATGACGAAAAATACAGTCAAAGATACGCCTTGGAGACTGCAACAAACCAAACAGGGTGAAAATAGAAAAATAAAGAGAGCAATATATTTTGAGCTTATTAAAGTTTATAAGTTAGATTTTAATTTTTTTCTAGTCAAAACTCGAATTTAACTAGGCTTATATGTAATGTTTTTGAGTTTTATTGTTAATTTTTGAGCTTAATGCTCAAGTAAATGAACTCAGAAACTTTATTGTAAAACTCATAATTTTTAAAACAAAACTCAAAAACTTTAGTATAATGCTCAGAAACTATAAAATTGGTGGTAGGACATCGGATGTATGATCTACTTACTAGAGAAAAAGGAACATACCGCGGATGTATTACCTCCAACTTTTTTTTTTTTTTTTGTTTTTTAGCATATATCTATTTTTTTTTTTAGCTTTATTACTTCAAACTTTATTTGTTTGAGCATGTGTATTTTTTTTAAGTTTATAAGTTAGATTTTAATTTTTTATCTATCAAAACTCAAATTTAACTAAATTTATATGTAATGTTATTGAGTTTTAGTGTAATTTTTTAGAGCTTAATGGTTAAGTGAATAAACTCAAAAACTTTATAGTAAAACTCATAACTTTTAAAACAAAACTAAAAACTTTATTAAAATGCTCAAAAAATATAGAATTTGTGGTAATTGTGTGTTCATCACAAGCTTGTGACCCCTCACAAGATATACGGCTAAGATTTAACGGTTATTCAGAAATCAGCACGTCAAAGCTCGGCAAAAGACAGACTAATTAAGATTGCTAAATGAACTAATGCATTATATGATTGACTCTACAAGTGAGATGAGGGTATGAGACCTTGGAGCATCTCTTAAACTGGTACAAATGCCCTTTGTTAGACTCTCGCAGGCTCGAGAATATCAGTCTCCGCCACGCCTAGGGATGTAAAACGCACTAACACGCAGCTCAACAAGCCCTTGAAATTTGTTTAGGCAAAGCTAGGCTTGAGCTTGTGAAACCGATCTTAAACTCAAGCTTCACGAGGTCAAGCCCAGGTTGAGCTTGGTCCATTCAAGATGAACCCAAGATTAACAAAGCTCAAATCTAACGCGTAGCCCAGGTTGAGATTGATTCAATCAAAAAGGCTCACATGAGGAGAATTTTATACAATAGGCGGCTTATTGATTAAAATGAAGAAACAGTATTTTTTTACAAATTGAAGTTGAAAAATTAAATAAATCAGGCATCTTAATTAAAAATTATAGTTACACGTAGTTATGGCTGAACCTTGGAACTTTTTATTTCATTGGCGGGTTACTCCTCATCGATAGTCATCTCAACTGGCCAATGAAATCAGGCATCTTAATTAAAAATAATAGTTACACGCCAATTAGAGAATATAGATACTCATCAGACACCCCCGATATGTCCTAAAGAAACTATATAATGGAGGATCCAAACTGAAGTTCCTGCTTTTTTGTCATTCACTTATCCTTCAGTACTGCTTGCTTGATGGCTGACAGTTTATAACAAGTTAGTGTTTCTTAAACGCTTCGCCGTTTTTAGTCTCTACCCATCCATACAACCCTCAGCCATTGACGAGCTTGTAAGCAAGGTACAACTACACAGTCAAGGAGTGGGTTATCACACTGCAATTTTGGGAAAGAACCTCTAAAAACAGCATCAACATACCCAAGTGCCAGTTTACCAAGTGAGCCCAATTTCATCACTCACCCTATTCAGAGCTTGACTGCTTGAAAACAGAGATACCTACTGCACCACTGCGTCCAAATGGAGCAAGAGTCACTGGCTAGCATCCATATGTTTTTCAATAAAAGGGTCTTATTCCAACTCAAGATACTCATCAGACACCCCTGATATGTCCTAATGCAACTATATAATGTACTATCCAAACTGAAAAATCCTGCCTTTTTGTCATTCACTACTCATTCTTAAGAGTAAGTTAAACGCACATAAAGAAATACCCAAGAGGCCAAGAACGTTTCTTCAGCTTCCATCGTTCGTGTCTCTATAACAAGCTTTGCCATTTATAGTCTCCGCCCATCCATAGACACCTAAGCCATTAACAAGCTGGCAAGCAAACTACAACTACCTCACCCCTTCAATTCAAAAAGCAATGAGGTAAAACTAAAACATTCTACACTCTCCACAAATCACACCACGACTCCACGAGGCCACCATAATATCCATTAAAAATCATTATATAGTCACCACGTTCGAAAATCCTGAACCAGAAGCTCAAAAGAGGAAAAAACCAAGAACATAAATAAGAGAGATCATAGTTATACTCAAATTCATATGCTGTTGCTGTAAACAAAGATGTTAATTCGTAGAAGACGAACTATAGAAGTTGGAAGACAAGCACACAACATGAACAGGAAGTCGGTAATTCCTATAGGACCAGAATAGAAGACAGCAACCTGAGGCACTCTAGCTTCCAATATTTCAATACTATTAACAAAACAATGACCGTGACAACGTGAAGAGTGCACACCGTAGAAAACAAACCATGAGGAATGTCATATCAATCATATTTCTGGCATACAATGTCATTAACCAAATACAGCTATGTAACACATTTGACAATTTTTTTTCAGTGCAGCTTAAGAAAGAGAGAAAAAAGTTGGACCAACCTTTACTACTTTGGTAAACATAACTACAGACTTGGCTACAAGAGGGCTTAGCCTTGCCTCGAAATGGTGTCAATGTTGGAACAACCTTTGCTACTTTGATAAAGTTCAAGAAGACCTGGTGCATCCTCCTTAAAAGGTTTAATAAGTATCTTTAAGAACTCCTCCTCAGTTTTCTTAATGGCAGTATGGAAGTTGTAATCTAACAAACCCTTCTCCTTCAAAAACAATAACACCCGATGCCTAGGCACCAGTCGATTCTCGAGGCTACTACCGATCAACGTAGAATATTTAGCTAAGAAATCGGGTTTGTAACCCAGCTCAGTCATCAAAAACCCCAACTTTTTCCTAATATTTTCTTCAGACATTTGAAAAATGAGAGGATTTCCCCTCATTAATTCAGAAACATCATACTCAGTCCATCCAAAGCTTTTGAACACCTGACATTTCGATTCAATTCCGTTCTTACTAGAAGCAGACAACAAACGTATGCCGTATGTAAACATCCCAGAATTTCGAGGAATCCCTAATTCCTTTTCAACCCTAAACACTGTATTTCGGAAAAACTCAGTATCCTTCAAATAGGCTCCGGGAAATTGAAGAATGGCATTCCGAATAACATTAATATCAATACCATACTCCTTATTCAACAATGCAATATTTGAATTAAGATTTCCTAAAACAGATTGTCCGATGAATAAATTGTTTTTTCTAAAAAACTTGATTATATTGTCATTACTGCCCAAAATTTCCCTGAGATCACGGATAATAGGATCTATATGTTTTGATAGAATTGACGGAATCGACGAAAAAACAGAAACTAAATCAGAGGCAGAAAAACCATGATCTTGTAAAGCTTGAAATTTGGGGTTTAGGGTTTGATCAACATTAACAGCTAAGATTTTAGGGTAAGAAGATACAAGCTTTTTGATATGAGTATCATCAAAATGATATTGTTTTAAGAAATGAATAACAGAATTAGCATTACCAGAGAATTTGGAGTAATCAGCATAATTGTAACGAACCTTGGTAGAAATGGATTGAGCTTGTTGATGTGAGAAACCCAGATGATCAACTAAATAATTGGTATAAGATTGATTTGGGGATTTAGGGTTTTGATTAGAGGAATTGGTTGAACACAGACGAAGATGTTTAAAATTATGCAAATAATAATCAGCAACTTGAACACTACTGTATCTGCAGCAACGATGGATACTCAACATCTCTCGTTTTCTTTGGTATCCAACTCAAAATTATGTTTGTAAGTGGACTGAGTGACTGACGATAAGAGATGGGTAAATTAGGTTGTCTTTTCATTTCTTTCCTTTTCTTTTATAATAGCGGGTTTACGGGTCGGATCTGTCTCTCAAAACTCAAACTCTCGTAACTTATTTTTTTTAGGGATATTCTACGGTGTACCCTCGAGTTTTTCGGTTTTCTGTGGTGTACTCCTGTTTTTTTAAAATTCTATGGTGTACCCCTAAACTATATACAGTAGTCTATACTATGATCTTATTTATCGCCTTTGACATGTTAATTTCTTAATTGATCTATTAAATCGTTTATTTACATTCCAATTACTTGATAACCTACTCATTTACATATTAATTCGCCAAATTACCCATTAACCCACCAAATAGTATACGAATCCAACTAAAATTCATCAAATCTTCATTATTATTTCATGAATCATAACCGAGGTTTTTCAATAGTAGTTTGTGCTTATTACAAGTGATTTGTGATGTTTTTCATTTAGGATGGTGATACACTTTCTATTATGAATAAAAGACTAAAGGCTATTACATTTAGACCTGTCAAACAGGTTGACGGGTTGGATTAGAATACGGGTCGATTATACAGATCTCAGGTCGGATCAGGGTCAAATACAGGTAAAAAAAAGTATTACGGAGTACATCTTTTCTTTGACCATTGCTCAGGTCGGTTATACGCCCTAGCTAGCACTCCCCGTTACAAAAAGTCCGCAACGTAATTTATTTACCATAAAGTTGTTCTGTATGTAGAGTGGCGGCTTCTCCTCAATCGTGGCTCCTCCCCAAATCAGGTAGCTACTGGATTATGAGAGACTGGTGTTTCTAGTAAAGCCGTTGGCCTAGTTCGCGGCTTATCTTTGCATTCTACTCTACTAAAGCCGCATATTAGGGTGATAGCTTTTTCATGCATGTAAGAAAAAATGCAGCAATTGATTGTGATGGGGCATATTCTGCACCGGCTGACCGGGTCAACATCTTGACCAGAGTCAATGCTCACTGACCACACGTCACACAGCATTGGACTACTTGACCCTCTCGGCCTGGCAACCAGCCAGCCGAGAGGCTCTCTCGGCCTAACATCAAGCCAGCCGAGAGAGACCTTGACCTCGGTGCTCACTGACCTCAAGTCACACAGCGCTGAGCCACTTGGGTCTCGGCCTGGCAACCAGCCAGCCGAGGGACTCTCTCGGCCTGACATCAAGCCAGCCGAGGGACGCTTACGCGAGCTCACATCCAACCGACGGGGCGCGTAGACAACGCGTGCCTGCCGGCCTGCCATGAGTCCATACGGCGAAGGGCAGAACAGACATTCCACCTGCTACGTCCACTTGGCCACTACAGGACAAAAGAGGAAGTCTATAAATACTCCTTCACTCTCAACGTGAAGGGGATCTCACCTCACAATCCCCAACTGAACATCTCTCAACATACAAATATCCACTCTCTCATCATTCGGTATTAACTCCCTTGTCTCTCCTCAATTACACTTATCACTAAGTCACTGACTTGAGCGTCGGAGTGAGTTCGCACGGCCCCAAGCCGTGCCCTCCGTTTGTTCATTTTGCAGGAAGATACAAGGGTCAAGCTTCCATCCGACATCTTACGAGCTTACGTGTACTACAAACTTGCTCCCATAATTACCATCGTAATTACACCCGGAACAGATTGATATATGAACCAGTTCAACAAAAACCTTAAGGTGATGGTTAATAAGGTCCAACAATTATATTTATTTCCTATTACGCCTCCTTACTCGAATGCTTGGCCCGTTGGGCTCGAAGAGCGGTTAGTGCACAGGCCCCCCATACCATGTGCTGAATTTCCACTTCGTGAGTTATCGGAGACTGTCAGGATTTGAACCCGTAAACTTTTTGAAATCTGAAATGTACCTTACATCTCATCAAACCACACGCCACACAAGCCAAGAAAAAACAAGCCAAGAACCCTAAAAATTTTTGCACACTTAAATTTTGTACTTCCAAACTTCAATCATCACATTTAAGAGAACCGCAATCTTCCACACTTAAATTCATACACTTGCTTGTTCTAAAGTAAAAGAAATAAGGCTTGCATTATCTAAATAATATACACACAATTCAAGTTTCTAATAAACAAACTATAGTTACAATGCCCTAGTTTCTTTGGAACCGACATCTCTTAGTCCTTCTTTGTGATGTCAAATCGTCGGACGTGTCTTCATCTTGGGATGGAGCTGTTCTATGCTCCAAATGTCGGAAGTAGCGTGGAATCTCGTTGTGGTGAGAGCTTTCTTCATATTCATCTTCATCTTCCGATTCTAGATTAATGACATGCACTTGCCTAGTGTTTTGGAGAGAATCCTCATCCTCATCCTCATCCTCATCCTCATCCTCATCCTCATCCTCATCCTCATCCTCATCCTCATCCTCATCCTCCGATTCTAAATGAATGAGATGCCCTTGCCTAGTGTTTTCGAGAGATTTGAGAGACTTCTTTTGCATTTCATACAACATTTGTACATGAGCCATTGATGCATCATCTGGTACATTAGCAAGTAAGGAGGAAGCATGGTTATAGTTAAATACACATGCTTGAGTCTGCAAACAAAAAATGTTAGTGAAGAAATTATTAATGTTGATGCCATTTCGGAAAAAATAATAAAGCTTAAATTATACTCCGTATTATTTAAATTGTAGGTCACTTACTAGTAAAGAGTAGTCGGCAGCAGTTGGGCAGTACCGGTGTTGAGATTCACAGTCCGCCTGAGTTTCATTGAAATGAGGATTAGTAATAAGGCGAGTGATGGAGCGGTACCATTGCATGTAAGGGTTATTGTCGTTTATGTCATCTGCACCAAACAAATTTTTGGTTAAGACCATCTTAAATTAGCAAGATACTCACAACCACAACCGAATTAAAAAAGGATAAAATTAAAAATTAAATAAGAGTTGTGAGAGTAATTTTATAGAAAAGTCTCACCGTCCTTGACACTACCAACTTCTTCATGGTCTTGAGAACAATGGGGTTCGTCGCCTTCTTCCCTAATGTCCGGCATAACTTGGTCATCTTTATGAGCTTCGTCCACATGCTGAATTCGATTTATGATTTTTAGTATTCATTTTACACAAAATCTTGTTTACAACTATTGTAAATGAGAATAATTTACACCTAGCGTGTACGATTATCTAAACCAACACTTTTTTAGGGTGGTGTATATAACACCCTTAATTGTAACTTACAACTGTTATATAAGTAAGACTAATTCGTGCTAAGGCATAAGCATAAGAAATATCGACCATGTTTGACCTTCCTTTTGAAAGTGATTTATATTAGAGTAAAAAGAATCGAAGGATTGAATAATTTACCTGTAATTGTGGATTGCGTAATGGTGGAATTTCTCGTTCACATGAAGTAGAATCAAAGATTAACACCTCAAAACGCAAGTTTCCTTGATACCTAAACACCAAGAAATCCCCAATATGCAAATCATTGTCTTTGCAAAAAGCCTCCCATCCTTCTTTAAAATACTTTCTATTGTTCTTACTTATAACTTTAATGCACCAACTTCTTCCATTCCTATCCTTCAATTCCGCCTTCTCGTCTTCATCTCCAAGACATTCTTCTATATGTTTAACAAAGGATTCCGGAATCGCCTGCATCGGAACAATCTTTAGATTATTATTATTATGATCATTACTTTGTACATTATCAATTTATAGGAAATGTTAACTTGCTTATTCAGTAAAGTCAAGAGAATTGGCGCTCTTGACCTGAATCAAAATCCCCCTTGTTAATAAATCGCCCGCGATTATTTTGTTTTAACAATAACATCACGTATATTTTCTTAAGAGGAATTTTTTTGGCTAAACAGTAGTACAGCCTAGAGCAATTTTGTGGGGTTATTAGTTATTTAAGGCTTGAGAGTTGAGACTATGTTTTCTAAACTTTGAGCATGTCACCTGATAAAAAGTACGTTATTGAGCATGTGTATATGTGCTATACTGGTTTGGAGGCTATTATTGGTATTCGGGGTGAGAACTGAGCACCAAAGGTAACAGACAGGTAATTAACTTTATTAATTAACAAAGGATTTGGACGACATAAAGTCGGTAGATACAAAATACAATATCGACGATCGCCTCGGGATCACTGATCAAGCTAAACTAGGGTTTAAAGACATTGACTTTTTTACCCAACCTTCAAAGTTCAAAGAGTAGGGTACAGTAAAAAAAAAATTAAAAAAAACAGATAGGGGTGGAGAGGAGACTCACAAAATTGTGAAGAAAATCAGGAAGTAGAGGTTGGAAAAATTGGAGATTGTTTGGGTGCTGCATTGTCTTGCCAATTCAATAACCCTTGGACCGTTTAATTTGTTGCCCTAATCTGATACAGTATATTTCGTGAGACTCACGTAATTACAGTACGTTTTCGTTTTTCTAATCGTATATTGTTGTATTTGGTAACTTTCTTAAAATTTTATCACGTATGATGATTGATGAGATGATAGGATATGTTTTTCTACTGTGAAAAATTAGGTCAAGAAGGGACAATGCATATATCAGACGTTTTATAGGATTTATTATTGAATATTTAGGCTGGTGGTTTATGGCAATTGTTTTGATATATAGTGATAGTGTGCCTATTGTTTTGATAATGTCGGCCTTTAGTTAATTTGTGAAAAGATTTGTATATAGACCTAGCAGCAAAATAAAACCGAATTCAAAATATTGATCGAAAATATTTGAATTGATAGCTGATCGATCAACGATAATATGAATGGGTTATGCACTTATGCAGTACCTGAAAATAGATTCAATCCCAAATCGAACCGAAACTGAATAGAACTCTATGATAATAATTCAATAAAACCCGAACCTGACTATATCTAAACCAATAACAACTAGATCGATTGACTTGAAGAAAAAATATTTATTTTCTCATGGATACACTCAATATTTATTTTCTCATGGATACACTCAAATTTAGGTATTTTTCCCCTTCTTACTCTCTCTAACATCTTAATAAAAAAGACAATTTTTTTATAAAAAATATGTCGAAAAGTAGGCCAGACGAAGAAATATCTTCGTCCAGACGTAGGTCTAGAGGAAAGAAATTTTCGTCCAGACATAGGTTGAGACAAAAAAATTCCGTCCAGGGAAAAAAATCGTCTGACCAACTTCCGACTTAAGATTAGTTTTAATCATGTCGACGAACAACCGTAACAATGATCAAGCAAAATTACGGTGTTGGTGTTACCCGAGTATATCATAGATATGGATAATTGAGTACGGAAAGTGTGACCTTCGGTGAGCAATAATGTGGTTTTCCTTTATGAAATTGGAGCTGGGTTTTTTTTATTCAAGATACATTCCAAGCCCAAACCTTTGCAAAATAAGAGCAATGTTCATGACTTAAACGTCTAGATTTCAACAAAAAAATAAATTAAATACTCGTAACCACTTCTTCCATTCAACTTCGTTCTACCACTAACTACAAGAGACTCGACTCAAGCACTACTAGTGCACTAGTACTATATCCCTTGACTGAGCGAAACCAACACTACCAAAAACTATTTCAAATGTCTAGCCAGGACACCCCTTTGGCTGGGTCAAATTGATAATTATGAAGCTAGTACTCCTCTCCTAAGGCAGTAGCAGACTCTCCTCCTTAGCCATCCTCGGACCTTCCAGAACCGCTTTCCCTTATTCTATTCAGAGGCTTACGTCCAACCGTTATTTTATTGCTTATTTGGAAATTTACTCAAACTTACTAAACCCCTTGCAAACAATGAAAATAAATCGTCAACCTTCTGCGTTTAAAGTCAAACGTAAAGCTACTCGGCTTCAAGAGTTTATGTGTACTAGCTATCTCATAAGTTTACATATTCTTTGAATCCAGTATTTGACTATGTCAATTTACTTAGCTAAGTAGAACGTCTAATCACGGTAGCAAAATATATTACGGTGAACTCAAGCCTAGGAATTAAATGATTACACAGAAAACATAATTGAACTACTTCTCCCTCTTGACATTATCAAGGGAGAACAAAACATAGTAACAGACACAGTTTGACATAATTAGACGACAAGCAAAATATGTCCAACAAAATAAATCCATGATTTGCACAAGAGTTTGAAACATTTAGCCAAAAGGATTAGAGCTAGGATAGTAAGGCTAGGAAGGGATTAGATCAAGCAGCAGCAGCATCAACAGGCAGATTACCGGCCACCAAGTGCTTGCATAAGCTTTATAAGGTCCTTATTCATGGACTTAAGTTCCCCAATTTCCTCCCTTAGCTTCACAATATCATTAGCCAATCGAGCGACGTCTACCATTAGCTTGTTCAATTTGGCATTAATAGGGCCAAGATCAACATTAGACCCGGTTGTAGCAACTACCTTAGCTTTTCCTCTATGCAGACGGACCAACTTACCATTGCTTATTTCCATGAACATCTTTGAAAGTAAATCCGGATGACCCATTTCATCACTCAACTTTTCAACCTCGGGGCTCCCTTTCGCAATCAACTTCTCTTTAGCAAAGATAATGGAGAGCCACGTAGCATATGGAACAACTAACTGCATTGCGATCAAATCTAGCATTTTGAAATTTGGTGGACATCTCATGAATTCGGTGAAACATGAGAGAAGGTAGGTTGATTGGGATGTGTTTGATGAGGTGATAGAGTGATAGATGAACCATCTCAACCAAAACCTTAAGGTGATGGTTGAGGCCCAACTATTATAGTTACTCTTAATACGCTCTCTCACTCAAATGTCTGTTGGTGGTTAGTAGTGCACAGCACAGGTAGGGGTGAGCAAATTTAGGTCCGGACCGGAAAAATGGACCGGACCGGACCATTTGGTCTGGACCAAACCCGGACCGAATTATTTTGGTCCGGTCCTCGGTCTTCATTTTTTTATGATTTGGTCTTCGGTCCGGTCCGGTCCAAGACCGGTTAATTTAGGTCCGGACCGAATGGACCAAATTTCATATTTTTAAAGTTAATCATTAAAATATTATGAATCAAAATAACATTTAATCTTCCAAATACATTATAGATTAGTATTGTCAATGATTTTCATAAAAAGAGTCGTCTAATTATTTATACGCATTTTATTTAGTGGAATTAAAATGTAATTATCCTATACGAAATAGTAAAACAACTAGTTTTAGGTCCATTTCGGTCCAAGACCGGACCGGACCAAATATTTAGGGTTTGGTCCGGTCCAAAACCGAAAGTTTTAGGTCTGGTCTTTGGTCCATCGAATTTTTATTTTCGGTCTTCGGTCCGGTCCGGTCCGGTCCGGTCTTGGACCGATTCTCAGCCCTATGCACAGGCTCCCCTATTACCGTGTGCTGAAATTCCACTTCGTGGTTTTTGAGGAGTTTTGCGGTCGCTAGGATTCGAACCCGTGACCTTCGCTAGGAGTTTTGAATCACGCAAATGGGCCTGGGCCATGCCCGAATGGAGGAGAGACGGACCACTTTAACAACACAAGGGAGGTTCCATCCAAAAACCAATTGGTTATAGGAGGAGTAGCCCCCTTGGTTATAAAATGGTACAATCTCTCTTTCTCCTTCAATGTGGGACACTCACATGTGGGATAATATGAGATTCTTCACACTCCCCCCACACATGTGAGGCCACTTTTAAATCAGACCGAAGCCATCAACGGATGAAATTTTCTCCGACTGCAAACTAGCTCAGACTGGGCCAACAAAGTTTCGGCTCCAGCTGGCACAAATGGCCCAGTTAATTCATCATACCCAGGTCTTTAACCATGGGCTCTGATACCATGATAGATGAACCATCTCAACCAAAACCTTAAGATGATGGTTGAGGCCCAGCTATTATAGTTATTCTTAATATAGAGTAGGAGCATCTCAAGGCGTGAGCAACGTCCTCTATAGTTGTTACTTGGAAGAAGGGCACGGATAATCAAGTTGAAGAGGAATCGATGTGGGGCATGTAATTCAAAGGCATATATGAATGTTAGATCATAATTATCTTTAGGGCGAAGGGTTTTCATAACTTTGGGATATGTGAGATAGTCAACCTCACCCCAACCACCATTGGGATAAGTGGCAAGACCGGCTTTAGGTACATTAAGGTAGTTTGCAAGTTGGTCAATCGTTAAGACAAAGGGCTTATCATTGATTATGGCTGAAAGGGTACCAGATGCCACATCCACTTTTACTGTGGCATAGAATTGAATTACCTCAGACAAATACACAGGAGAGTACTTGTCGAGGAGATTCATCCATTTTTTAGCAATAACAGCATCTTTGAAGAATTTAAAGGCAGGAGAAGTATCATACCATGACTTAGTGTACTGCCTTCCACTATGAAAAGTGCAATAATTCAAGATCCCGGTGCAAATGTTGAGTGTATCTTGGGGTAGGTTAAGGGAGTTAAGATGGGCTAAGGTTTGATTCTTGAATGAGTCGACGTAATAGGCGGGTACAATCAAGTCCGTGGATGTATTGAGAGGAACCTCCTCCTCGACTTCATCATCTTTGTCAAGGATATCCTCCACAACAACACCCTTCTTTCTCGGGTACCGCGGCTTCTTTGGATCCTTTGAGTTTGACCCACTTTTTCTCTTATTTGGAGCAAGCTTGGAGATAGGAGGGTCATTCTCATCCAAGTCATCACCAAAAAGCTCGGTGATCTTTTCATTCGATTTAGCCTTTGTGAACAATGGATCTAGACCATCATCAAACACTTCGTCTTCATTCACCGCTCCAACATTCGGGTTTTCATCAGTCGTGTTGTAACGGAGGCGTCCCGTTACCAAATAGTTAATTGATACGCAGTGATAAGAACAATAAATAACGAATGTAAATAAAGTTGACACAAGATTTACGTGGTTCACCAGTAAAATAACTGGCTACGTCCACCCTGCAAGGAGATCAAATTTCACTATAGTGTAGAAAATAGTACAACAGTACATAGACCGGTACACACGCGCTCAATATGAGCCAAAAGGTACCCAATTCTACCAAACAAATATAGTAGTCTCAAAGGATCAAAAGAGACTACCCCAATAAGACGAAGGACAAATAATCTTGAGGCCTACCAAGATCTGAACAAACTCCTCCGATCTTCAAAGACAGACGAACAATAATAGAGCCCGGAACAAACTGAGTTTTCTTCTTCAGAAGGAACCTCACAAATCGACCCTCTTTATTGTGCTTTCAAATCTCTCTCTTAATTAACCTAGAATAATAATGGGTTCTTTATATAGTTATTCCACCCAATATAAAATATCTAGTCTAATTAAGAATAAACGACTAATAGGAAATTATTAAGTAATTTCCTAATCCGATACAAGTAACAAATCCCACGAAAAACAAAGCATCTTACACAATGCCTATTAGATTAAGCAAGTGGTCCCACCACTTAATCTCCTAAACCAAAAAGGCATAGTAATCTGTCAAGTTTATAGTAAGGAGAGAATTGCATAGAATTGTATTATTGATGTTGTTTCGATACATGACATATATGGTGACTATTTATAATAGCTTTCATTTCATAAAACTCTAACCTAGTTTAGCAAACCCTAATCATAGCCGGCCCTAATGGGCCTAATATCCTATTACCCTCTCGCAATCGTAAAGGCAGTACGTAGTACGAACTTTACGATTGTAGAAATATAAGACAAACATAACAAATAAAAAAAAACGTCTTCATCTCCTCGGATCTTCCTTCAAAAAAAATTACCATCAATCTTCATCCTCTTCACAAGTTGGTTGGTATGGGTGCGTATGGGACTCGCCAGACTAATTTCTTGCGTAACTCGCCAGTTTTTTTTTTTTTCAATTTGCGTAACTCGCCAGTTTTTTCAGTTTGCGTAACTCGCCAGTATTTTTCATCAGTTTGCATAACTCGCCGGTTTTTTTTCATCAGTTTGCGTAACTCGCCAGTAAATTTAATACCACCTTGATTAGATAAATAAGTTTGCTTAGATCTTTCTTGAATTGAAGAATAGAGAAAAAATGCGTTTTACTTTTATTTTTAGATCTACAAAGTTGTTTGCAATGCCTTACCCGTACGGCTGAATCAATAGCCATGAACCAAAACTATCAAGAATTGCTTGAGATTAAAAACACCATTCAATCGTCACTTTTTTTTTAAAAAAAAGGAAATATTATCGTATATAAATTCGTTAATTCCCACCGGAGGGCACAATAATTTATCAGTCCCTCCGGCAGGGCAGCGGAATATCATTTTTAGGCCTCAAGAGCGTGAGGCTCTGATACCATGTCAAGTTTATAGTAAGGAGAGAATTGCAGAGAATTGTATTATTGATGTTGTTTCGATACATGACATATGGTGGCTATTTATAATAGCTCTCATTTCATAAAACTCTAACCTAGTTTAGCAAACCCTAATCATAGCCGGCCCTAATGGGCCTAATATCCTATTATAATCACTTCCGTGGAAACAAACACACACACAGACATGTACGTAAATTAGCACCTGGCAACAGGAGTATATGCGACCCGCATGAGTCACGGCAATTCCCTTTGTCTTTGCTTTAATTACTTTTGTTACTAGTCTTACCTTAATCCGTCTTCGACACAAATTCAAGGCACAATTCCTAACAAGTCGAATTCTCAACAACCTTTGGACCCTCTTTTTCTTTTGTCACTTTATTATCTTTTGCAATATCCGCTTCCATTTCTTCCTCAACATCCTTCTTTTTTCCAATCTCTTTAAAGCCAGCAATCCAGGCTGAAGACTCGACAACTGCACGACGAAAATATCACATCAGACAAACAAGAAATAAAATTGAAACACTATTATGGGAAAAATTCCATTTTTTAAGACAAGACACGTGGCAGCCATCGTGTGGTGGGAATTTTGAGGCATGGATCGATGACGTGGCAAGACTTGGGCCATTGGATCAGAAGTACAACTAGCACACTTTTGGGATAGAGAACACAAGTGGAAAACGAGGCGTGTGAAGGAAGGGTTGAAAAGTCAACACCAACCCTCCTATATTCCTGGCAACTGACGCAGCAAAACAGGAGCAGAAGCAGGAATTCGTTTTGACTCCAGACCCTAGAAAACTCCACCTATATAAAGCCCACAGAGGCAGAGCAGAAGGCATTGAACGTCAGAGGCAGAAACACATCAGACACATTTTTCACTCAATTATCTTAAGCAAATTCCGCCATTGTAACCCCCTGATATAATTTCCGTCTCGATTATAGTGTCACTTGGGAGATTCCGTCTCTCCCCGCTGTTGTTCCTACATCGGGTTTTCCGCGTCACCAATTTTTCCGTGTCGATTCTTCATTTTTATTTCGTTTCGCATTTATTTATCTCAACGTACGTACATTCAGTCGCTAGTTATAGAACGGTCAGTTTGACCTACAAAACAAATATCAACCGGGTAAATTTTCACCAAAACAGTTTGGCGCCCACCGTGAGGCATAGTGATCATTTTCTGTAAGCCAAGTCACAAAAATTAGGTCAATACCATGTCTGGAACCAGTCAGAGTCCTTCCAGCACCCGGAGTATGGCAGCCCCAGGAGCAGGATCTCTTCCTGCATCTGCAGGGATAGTAAGTGCGCCCGTAATGTCCAGCCAGATGGCACTCATGAGTATGCCATCAAGGACCATGCCAATGCAGACAAAACCGCCACAGAAGCCCAAGGCAGCCATTGCATCTGGATCAACGCAGGCCAGCAGAGAAAGCAGTCCCAGTAGAAGTGAGGTCCTGTTTCGGAATCAGAACCGGGAGGGATCTACGTGGCTTGACCCGATGCAGGTTATGATTCAGGGGATGAACACGCTGCGCCAGGCGGTAGAGGATCTAAGGAAAGACAACCAGAACCTGATAGCCCAGATCGTAACGGCGGTCCAGCCCAGACCTGCAGCTGAACCAGCACCTGGCGCACCTGTCCCAACTTCCAGTGGAGGACCAAGTCGAACCATCCCACCAGGGATCATCTCCAGGCTCGATCTCGAAGGATTAACACCAAGCAGGTCCATTGAACCCAGAGGACTGGGATACTTGTCGTTTGACAACCCAATCAGCCTGCAGCAGACACCAGGTGACGCATGGTCTAATGGTCTGCCTGGATCTAACTCGCAACCTTTTGCAGGAACTTAGATCCAACAAACACCTGGATGGTAATCTGGAGCAGTTGTCAACATGGCAGCACCAGCAGGAGGTCAACTCACTAGTGGAGCCTGGATCGGAGAAACACCTCTGCAGCAGACACCCGGATAACAACCAGGATACTTGATCAGTGCAACACCAGTGGCGAGTCATCCAGCATCTGGGCCGTATCCAGGGAGTACCTCTGCAGCCTTCTTTTCGCCTGCTTCTAACATTCTTGCAAGAACAGGTAGCCTGATGGAGCAGCAGTACCAGGAGCTGAGGGACATGCTGTATAGGATACCAGGTGTAGCTCGTCCACTGGAGAAGGCAGCGCGAGACAGCTACGCAGACTCAGCCTTTGTTGACAGCATAGCTCTCACCAGCGTCCCCAAAGGATGTGCACCACCAGCAATGACGCTCTATGATGGAACCACGGATCCAATCGGTCACATCAATCATTATAAGCAGGAGATGATGGTGATAACAGCAACAAGGCCCTTGAAGGAAGTCTGCATGTGCAAGGGATTCGGATCCACACTTTCCGGAGCAGCCTTGCAGTGGTTCGTCAGCCTGCCCAACAGGAGCATATCGAGTTTCGCCGATCTGTTGAATGTTTTCCACCAGTAGTTTGCCAGCAGCAGGAAACCAGAGAAGCAGTCCAGCGACCTGTACCGGATAGTGCAAGAGGCAGGTGAGACCGTGCGTGATTATCTGAACAGGTTTAACAGGGAGAAGGTGTCTATTCCAGGATGCGACGTAACCACTGCCATACAAGCTTTCCGCCACGGACTCCACCCAGACTCAGACCTACTGTACCAGAAGCTGACTAGGAATCCCTGCCAGACCTTCGAGGAGGTGCAAATATATGCGCTCGGAGCCATAAGATTGGAGGAAGACCCAGTACCCAGGACAGCTATTTATGATACAGATCGTGCATCCAGGAAAGTTCCAGTGGAAAAAAGAAACGAAAGGTCAAAACCCTACAGCAGAAGTGCGAAGAAGGTGTCTGGAAGCACAGAAGGAAAAACCGATGCAGACCTGCCTCCAAAGGTAAGTGAGTATGGTTTCACCACCAATATTGCAGGACTATTCAAAGCCCTGAAGGAGCTAGGTCGAAGAGTCAGGTGGCCCAAGCCGCAAACAGAACGATACCCCAGCAGCGGAAAGGACACAGGTAAAAAGTGTGAGTTCCACGACAGCAACACCCACGACACAGACGAATGCCACTCCTTGAGGAAGGAGGTGAAGTACCACTACGACCAAGGAAACCTGGATCATCTCCTACCCAGAGGCAGCACCAGAGTAAACTCCGCAAACCAGGTTCTGCCCTCTCCTTCTCCTGTCTGCACTAGAGTTGTGAATGTCATTACAGGTGGTTCGGAGTTGTGCGGGCTAACATATTCAGCAGCAAAGAGGCATGCCACCGTGACGAAAGGTGAGAAACCGGAATTCTCCTGCAGGATCAGCCGCCAGGATCTGCCTACGATCACCTTCGATGAGACAGACGCACAATCTGCCTCGGAACAGCACCATGATGCCTTGATAATCACACTCCCCATCGGCAATTGCACAGTAAAGAAAATCCTAGTAGATACCGGAAGCTCCATTAACCTAATCATGCTAGAGACACTCAAAGGTATGAGATTCAGCGAGAAAGATTTAGCGAAGAAGGCTATTCCTTTAGTCGGATTCAGTGGTGAAACAAAGCACTCCCTAGGCGAGATTGTCATTCCTACCTACGCAGGAGGTGTCAACAAGCAGGTAAGGTATTTGGTTATCGATGGACCCTCTACTTACAATGTTATCCTTGGCAGGCCCTGGATCCACGAGATGAAGGCAATACCCTCTACGTACCACCAGTGCCTGAAGTTTCCAACACCTTGGGGGGTACAGGAGATTCGTGGGGATCAGGAGGATGCTAAGGATTGTTACAAAGTAGCTCTGAAATCAACAGCCAGCCCGCCTGCATAGCAATTACAGAGCCAGCGCATCCAGGAGCAATACATTGAGCCTCCGCAGGCAGACCTAGACGAAGTCATCCTGGACGTGCTGTATCCAGAACGAACTGCATTGATAGGTTCTGAGTGTACAGGTAACATCCGCCAAGAACTCGTTCGGTTATTGAGAACTAACATGGATTGTTTTGCTTGGTCACATAACGATATGATAGGGATAGACCCAAGCGTGATCACTCATAAACTAAGTGTGGACCCAAGTTACAAACCTATCCAGCAGAAGCGAAGGAAGTTTGCTGCCGAGCGGAACCAAATCATAAACCAAGAAGTAGATAATCTGCTTGCAGCAGGGAAAATCTGAGAGGTAGCGTACCCAGAGTGGTTGTCCAACATGGTGGTGGTTCCGAAGTAGAATGACAAGTGGAGAGTCTGCGTCGACTTCACAGACTTGAACAAAGCTTGCCCAAAAGACCCATTTCCACTACCGCACATCGACGCCATGGTAGACGCCACAGCAGGCCATGAGATGCTCACGTTCCTGGACGCCTGGAGCGGATATAACCAGATAAAAATGCACCCGAGCGACCAGGAGAAAACAGCCTTCAGGTCAGAACGAGGTATTTATTGTTATAATGTCATGCCATTTGGACTGAAAAATGCAGGATCTACCTACCAGAGGCTGGTGAACATGATGTTCAAAGAGCAAATAGGCCAAACCATGGAGGTCTACATCGACGACATGGTCGTTAAATCGAAGCAGGCCTCGCAGCACGTTGAGCATCTAGAGGGTACATTTAACACCTTGAGGAAATACCAAATGAAGCTGAATCCGACAAAGTGCACCTTTGGAGTGTCAAGCGGAAAATTCCTGGGGTACATGGTGACTCAGAGAGGGATAGAGGCGAGCACCGAACAAATCCGGGCATTCCTACAGCTGGAATCACCCCAGAAACCGAAAGACGTACAGCGCCTGATTGGGAGGGTAGCAGCCCTGAACAGGTTCATCTCCAGATCCTCAGACAGATGCAGGTTATTTTATGACATCCTGAAGAAAAGTCGGAGGTTTGAGTGGACGGAGGAACACGAAAGAGCATTTAAAGAACTAAAACACTACCTCAGCACCCCACCACTTTTGTCAAAGCCAGAGCCAGGAGAACCATTATTTCTGTATCTGTCAGTTACAGAGGTAGCAGTTAGTGTCGTGCTAGTACGGGAGCAGGAAGGCATGCAGCACCCGGTATATTATGTCAGTAAGTCTCTGCTTCCAGCAGAGACCAGGTACACTTCACTCGAAAAGCTAGTCTTACACTTGTTACTGCATCTTACAAATTACGTCCATATTTCGAGTCTCATACTATTTCTGTGATAACTAACTATCCACTTAAGAATGGCTAAGTGGTCCGTGCATCTGAGCGGCGACGACTAGAAATTCGAGCCTCGCATAGCGATAAAGTCCCAGGCTCTGGCGGATTTCGTGTCTGATTTCTGTCCAGCTCTCCAGACCCAGGCAGAAGCAGACATCCTGGCTCTAGAAGAAGACAAGAAAGAGCAGCTATGGGAACTGCATGTGGACGGAGCATCCAATGCAATGGGGGCAGGAGTAGGACTAGTACTCCGATCACCCAGAGGGGACCTCATTGTGCAAGCAGTGCGGTGTGAATTTAAAGCCACGAACAACGAAGCAGAATACGAGGCCTTGATCATGGGTCTAAAGCTAGCTCTGGATCTGAAAATCCAGCACATCAAGGTTTATAGTGATTCTAAGCTTATAGTTAACCATGTGAATGATTCTTATGAAGTCAGGGACCCCAAGATGATAGCTTATCTGGAGGTAGCAAAGGGGTTGACCCTCAGATTTGCCTCGTTCGATATCAAGCAAATCCCCCGGGAGCAGAACGTGGAAGCAGACGCTCTAGCTACCCTGGGGACAATGTTCAAATCTGGTGCTGTCACAACCATGCCGATCGTGCATGTGCTGGAGCCAGCAATCTTGAAAGCAGAACCAGAGGAAAAAACGCCCAGACAAAGTCAGATTCAAACCCAGTGGTTCAGGAAGCAGGGGTGCTGAGTAATACAGTCAATCAGGAGCAGGCCTCTGATTGGAGAAAACCATACCTGGACTGGTTGCAGAACGATATCCTGCCGCCAGATAAAAAGGAGGTAAGGGGCTTTAAAATGAAGGCGTCCCGATTTATACCGGTTGACGGTGTTTTGTTCAGGAAATCCCTCGCTGGACCCTACCTCAGGTGCCTGGATCGGGAAGAGTCTCAGGCTGTTTTGCATGCTCTCCACAGTGGGGAGTGTGGATACCATGCAGGGGGCAGGAGCCTGTCCAATAAGGCACTGAGGCAGGGATACTTCTAGCCCACAATGCGCAAAGATGTCGTGGAGTTTGCAAAAAAGTGTGACGCTTGTCAGAGGCATGCACATGTCAGCCACCAGCCAGCAGAGCTCCTGCACCCAGTTATCTCACCTTGGCCGTTCATGAAATGGGGAATGGATATCGTGTGTGGATTGCCCAAAGCACCAGGAAGTAAAACCTACATGCTCGCCATGACGGATTACTTCTCCAAGTGGATAGAAGCAGAATCATTCTCCGAGGTTAAAGAGGCCCAGGTTATATCTTTCATTAAACGCAATATCATATGCAGGTTTGGTATCCCATCTGAGATTATATGTGATAATGGTTCTCAGTTTATTGGAAATAAGACAGAAGCTTTTTGTGCTAGGTGGAACATTTCACTCCTAAAATCTACTCCCAGGAACCCCCAGTCCAATGGACAAGTCGAATCCAGCAACAAAATTATCGTGGAGAACCTAAAGAAAAAGCTGAAGGAGAGAGGGGGCAAGTGGGCGGAGGAGCTGCCTCTGGTCCTATGGGCAGATAGAACAACACCTAAAACCGCAACAGGCAAGACTCCTTTCAGCTTGGTGTTTGGAGCTGAGGCAGTCATTCCATCTGAAGTCCAAGTGCCAACGCATAGGTATGGGTGCATCACCGAAGACCGGAACCAGGTAGAAATGGCAAGCAGCCTGGACACGATAGACGAACTCAGAACCAATGCTCAGATCAGGATGGCTTCGTATAGGCAAACGGTGGTCAGGAGCTACAACAAGAATGTGAGGATAAGAACCTTGCAGGTAGGGGATCTGGTTCTGAGGAAAGTCTTCTAAAATACTAAGAACCAGCAAGCCGGAAAACTAGCTTACAACTGGGAAGGGCCCTACCGGGTCGAAAGCGCAGCAGGAAATGGAGCATACCGACTTATTACTATGGGAGGGGAGATGGTTCCTAGATTATGGAACATCTTCCACCTCAAAAAATATTTCGTCTAAATCGACCGATATCAACCGGGTACTCAGTCTACCAGATGCAGCAACATTAGATTCCAGGTTCTGCTCTAAAATTTTCTAGCTCTAGGTAATTTCTGTTTCTAAAATGAAATCTTCTGGCCCTAAGTAATTGCTATTTCTAAAATGCAACTTTTTGGCTCCAAGTAATGATATTTTAAAGGTTTTGTTTATCTTTCAAATTCATTTATGTAAAGCAACTTTGTTAAACATAAAATCAATTGTTGACTACCTCCCACAAAACCTATCACTATCTTTATCTTAATCATGTTTATTTTTTCAAAAAATATAACTCTTTACAAATTGCCATGTGAATACAGCTGCAGACCTAATCTAGTAGAGTTAACATTTACTACATTCGGCGTGTGTCTGTGGCTAAGCAGCTACAACCGGGACATTCAGTCTCTCGCGCTGCATTAGCACCCACGCAAGCCTGGCACCTCAGAAACAGAATGGGCAAACAAGGCCCCAAAGCCAGCAATCTATCAGCGATGGCCAAACACACAGCGTACAACGTGCAGGCACAAATCAAAAGTACACCAGAAACGGTAATGCCCAAAGTTATTTACAACATAAGTACTGCATTCAGAAACGATGCACGAAATAGTCAGAAAACCCAAAATACATCTGGCTCACCATAGCCAGGCCAAAATATGCTAAGTGTTTGTTAAGACTAACAACACCCTACGCCACGCAGGGCCCAAAATGCTACGAGCTAAATACTAAAATACAGGTCAGCTCCAGGGAAAGCAGAAAATTCAGCCTTCCAGACCAACCTGCTCCAACACCTCAGCAGCAGGAACCTGGACAACAGGAGCAGCAGAAGTAACCTCAGCCTCAGTACCAGGGGGATCCACAGCCTCCTCAGTCTCAGCACCAGAAAACACATCCAGATTCAAGCCGTTTGGAAAATCCTTGGCAAGAGCCTTCTCCTCTGCATCCAGGTCCCACGTCAGATGCTCTCCGTCCCGAAAAGCCTTGATACAGCCGATCTTGGTCTCCAAAGCAGCATAGGCAAGCGCATTCCCCAACATGTCTTTGAGCTCAGCCACTTTCCCCTTCAGCTCCTGCACCTCGGAAGACAAAGAAGATTCGGAAGCCAGAGCCTGAGTAAGACGACCCTCCACATCAGAAAGACGATCCTGGAGTCTCTGCTTCTGAGAAGCCTCCTTCAGCAGCAGATCCTGAACCGAATCCAACTCAGCCCGAACCTTGGATCGATCCTCTTTGGCCGCATTCATCAGTCCC